>SNQN01000610.1:3748-30735 GCA_008642245.1 Bassia scoparia
AGGTTGTAAGCTAGAAACATGTCTTTCTCAAGTCATGCAATTCTAAACGGACGTCAAAATTTTGAGTTTCGCCTTTTAAAAAAAATCAATAAAATATTTCGGAAAGATAAAAAMATTAAATTAAGAAGGTGAAAGACGAAATTTTGACGTTCTTGCACTTTTACTTCTTCGAATTAGTCATAGGCAAGGGAATAATCACCCCTAACGCATRCATTTCATTACAAGTTGAACTAACATGGAACTTAACTTTTGGTCCCTATGCAAACAGGATAGGGCTAAGCTCGAACGCACCATTGATTTGAGCTCATAGACACAGGGTTCGTTCCATTGTTCCTAAGCAGCAACACTCTGACATCCAACATCAACACACTAATGGCCCCTAAAAGCTCTCTTATCGAACGAATTATCGCAAAGTTGGAGTCACTTGATGCTCAAATCATACATTTCGAAACAGACTCTAAGAGGATGGATCTCCTTGAAGCTCTTGTGGATATGGCCCCTAAAGTTCAAGAAAGTGATAACCTTGATCACAAAATACTCAAAGAGAGAATTACGGGCCTTAGAAAGACTGTCGCTATGTTGGTTAACCTAATCAACCCTCTCAGGGGTGGAATATTCTCTCTCTCTCGAAGATTTCGAACAACTTAAGCAAAGTGACAAGTGTAAACCATGCTCTGACGCTACTCTTTCCGAGGCTCCCGGCCTTGATCATTCGGCCAGTCCTGTTGACCCCACAACAACCCTGCCCCATTGAGAAAAGGCCTATAAAATACTACAAATACCACAAGAGTGATGGCCATACCGGTGAGGATTGCTAAACTTGGCGAGCTCTAGCATAGAAGAGGGTGAATGGCCGTCGCCCGCCTCTTTCTCCCAAAATGTCGAAATATCTTTCAAAAAAGCGCAAGTACACTCYGCGTAATGTCACGCATATACAAGTATTCAACTACTTRAGCATAGGAGGGTTGCTCAAACCTATTGGACCAATTCCAGACTCTATACTAGGACAGAAGGCCTAATTGCTAGGACTGAACAAAATATTGTAGTTCGATCGGAACGCACGACCTTTAATGAGTTACACTTTCGGACTTGTGCAAATTTCCGGACAGTGGCAGCTTCCTGTCCTCCTGGGATGAGAGTCGTCAAGGACTTCCGAAGCGTACTTATGTAGAAGTGGGTGGAGCTCCCTAACCCTCCACTTTCGTAACACCAATCCTACAGTTTTAAATTCAACAAGTTGGTTGCTACACAACATGGCATTTAATGTCGACGAGGAAGGCATTCGACTAAGCTAGCTTCACCTTTCTAAGAAGACGTCAAGTGACTATATGCTCCACCATCAGGGAATCATGCGCTTGTGATGTTACAAGAGAGTCATTGACAGAATGAGACGGTCTTTGACAGGCTTGTCGCGTACCATATAATAACCTATTAAAATAACTAATGTAGCTAGTGGGAACAGGGTCGAATCACAAGGAAGCACAATTAATTATAACTAATTAAAAGCATCTAAATTAGTAAAGAGCTTTGATTGTCTAATTGATATACTATGAATTCACAATAAGGCACAATCGAACAGATAAAGTTTCTCGATCGAATGAACATAGAACTACTCCTAACCGATATCGACTAGGATATTCTCGTTCTACATGACGTAGTCTTGTATTAGTTTCAATCGCTAGAATTAGAACTCCGTGACTAATCTAATATGCATTAAGTGTGCACTACCTAATTGAATAACATGAAAGAACAATCAAATAGGAATTGATAATTCCCAAAGTATGAATTGAATAAACCAAATGCTAATTAATTGTTATACGATCCCAATTTGCCTAGGAAGGAACTACTCAGCATATTAATTCTAATAAAACAATAACATAGAACCTAGAATCATCATGAAAATATAAATAATATTACATAACATAATCAATGCAAATATATACAAAATAATAAAGAAGAAATTAAGGAATACCTTGAGTGTTTGAATTAATGGAGAAATAAACTAGGGTTTCAATGTGAAGACGAGAGAAAAAATATATTCTAAAAACAACTATCTCTAATTAAGTATCCATCAGTATCTTCTCTTTTAAATATACTAATTTCGTAAGATGATGGTTGATAAAATTAATTATCCCTTATGATAAAGCGGCAAAAGAAGATAATTAAAATCGGCAAAATCGAGCTGAACCAGTCGGATTAGCCAACGATCGGTTCATGGTATACGCGCGTTAGCTATGTTCCAGATGAGTGCTCTACGAAATTTTGATCTATGTGACGCTCAGTCTTGGGAAGAAGCATGTGTGTATGTCGTGAATGGGTAAGAGACCCCATAATTCATTTAGGATCGTAATCATGTCCATTCCAAATTTTACTATCTAAATGGCTTTGGGGCGTGCGTCATCGAGAGTACGTTGGAGATTACATGGAAATGCACGATTTTGAAATCCTTCTAAGTTTCCTTTCTACATACACTTCCTAAACAATGAGATTTCAACAACTAGAATTTGTAGATAGGGATTCCTGTCCCATAAAGAATACATTGACTTGAGAATTTAAGCACAAGGCTTAGGCTTCTCTTTGATCAAGGATCTCTTAAAGAACAGAGGTCTTCATGGCAATGTCTGACGAAGCATTCGACCCACTACCTTTCACTCCAGCGAGAGACTTAGTTCTGGTTGGTGCAAAGCTATGAAGATAACTACTCCAGGATGAAAGGACATCAATGGGCACCATGGCAAAGAAATGTTGAGGATTCTGAATATGAGCTGAGTCTGAGTCTAGGGTCATACAAGCAAGGATATGCTAGTCTAGGTAGTGTCTCCCGAGTCTGTCAATGAGCCTGTGTCCCATTATTTCCCTTGTCAATCAATTCTCTTTAGATACTATTTATCTGTACTCCTTTAGGTTTTATAACGCTCATTTATGATTATTCTTTTCTTTTCTTCTTGTTGCTTTAACTCAACTCGCAACAAACAAATGACATAGTTAATAAGGCAATGGAAAGTGTAGATACTACATTTGTCCCTCCTTTGGACATGACATAATTAACCTACAGACACGCAAAAGTGCTCCCAATGAATAGCCAGTGAGGAAAAGTACGACATCTCGAAATAGGTTTGATTTCGGAAGTCGCGACAAATCCATAAATAAAAACCATTTCCACAAGTTGAGGTAAGTTGATTGAAATCATATCATCGAGGCTAGATATAGGCGGAATAGTATTTATATATTTTTTTAATTATTTTCTATTTTTAGCTTTTTTCCTTTATTTAAAGATTTTTAGAATATTTTTCGTAGGTTATTTTTTAATTTCCACTTTTGTTGTTCTTCTCATTTTTCAAGTTCGCCAGTATTTTTAGGTTATTTTTCTGATTTTTTCTTTGATTTTCTATGATTCTTACAATTTTATAAAATGACTTTCGAATATAAATGAATAAAATTCTTAAATAAAACCAATAATTCGGTGAAATCCAATAATACTAACAGATTATCTTGTTCACCATTATCCAAAGTGATAAAGTTTAATAGATAGCAGATTAGATGCAAAAATATTGATAAAATTCCGACAAAAGATAGACAAAAGGAGACGATGATATATATAATAGGTTTAGTTGGCATGCCAACTCAACACCAACCATATATATGGATGGAGAAACCATATATACGGTCTGTACGGTTGGTACGATCGTATTTACGGTCGTATTATCGTATATACGATCCCATATTTTCCCTATCTTTATAAATTCATGCTGTCGGTGCTTAATCGAACATCAACGAATTCTCTTGTGTGCATAGTGCAACCTAAAGCTCTCAAAAACCCCTCTGAGACACAAATCACTCACAACAWCCAAGTTTCTAAAATCCGTTGCAATTTTCGGAGTTGTTTCTTTGCGAATCTAGGTACAATTCTGAGGCTATTTAATCAAACTTTCTGTTTTCTTTCCATTATTAATGTTGATTAATATCATACTTTCACTTTTGAATTTCAATCATTTAAATTCATTCGTTTTCAAATGTTTTCGCCTTATCGCAAATGTTTTAATCATAATTGTCGATGTTAACGATCTCTTTTGTTGTGATAAGTGATTCAATTGGAAGCAAAGCTTTGACATACTAACCTTTGTTTTCTTTGGGGTTGATAGCGATACAAGGTAMGTTTGATTTATATATTTGAGTTTTCTATTGTTGCATATTGATCATCATTTCATATACATTTCTTGTTATTGTTTATGCATGAGACACTTTTTTATTGTTTAAACATGACCGGAAATTCTTGAATCACAAAAAATTCAGATTAATCATGGACAAACGGATTTTAAGGACCATATTAATTTGATTAATTTGATGTGCGTGGTCACAACAAGTA
The DNA here is from genome assembly GCA_008642245.1 of Bassia scoparia. NCBI lineage: Eukaryota > Viridiplantae > Streptophyta > Magnoliopsida > Caryophyllales > Amaranthaceae > Bassia > Bassia scoparia. The sequence goes on from SNQN01000610.1 coordinate 8,115, forward strand.
GGCTAGGTATTGATATTTGCATGATAGAAACTCACAATTTTAACAGGTTTCTAAGGTTAGATTGTTTCCTAAGGATAAAATTACAATGAGATCAGATTGGGTCAAAGATTCTTGYTGTACCATGTCCTTGGACCCACGAACTGSTTACTGGATCAAATAGTGGGGACATTACCTTGGCACCAATGTTTTCGAGAATCCGTGATTAACCTGTATAGACACGGTGGCGATTCCCCACTCGACAATACTACCCCAACGCATTCACGTGTGGGATCCGTGGCTCAAGCCCACGAACGAAATCGACGTAGGACAACGCTCGATAAGGGCATACGCCTATAAAAGGGTGACTTTACCGGGGATAATCATTGTTCGATAAAGTGGACTGACGTGGAAGTCTCGTAATTCCATCTATCTTTTTCATTGAATTGTGCATATTGCATGTGGCCCTTTRAATAGGGTCATGCCTTTGGATCCTTGGTCTCGTATGGGTATGTTCTATACTAGTGATTGCCTTAAGGGGGGAAACAACCTTGGTTCATGTGGTTAATTGATCATATGGCTAACGCAAGTCCTATCCCGCCCATGCCGCGTGTGCATGTGTTACTTGATGCGTGTACATAAGAGATAACTTAGCCATATAAAGACATGTGCCCTTATTGGGCCTTGTTCTACGTCGATTTCGTTCGTGGGCTTGAGCCACGGATCCCACACGTGAGTGCGTTGGGGTCGTGTTGTTGAGTGGGGAATCGCAACCATGCCTATATAGGTTACGGACGCCCAAAACATTAGCGCCAATTTAATGGCCCCACTTTTTGATCCATTAACTAAGTCGTGGGTTCGGGGACATGGTACAGAAAGAATCATCGACCCAATCCGTCCGCATGTAGCGGCCTCTACTCGCTTTCATTATAATTCCATTCGATCAAATTCATTGAATACATAAAAACTTAGCAATTTTATCCTTATGAAGCGCTCTAGCCATAGCAATCTATTTAAGGGTGAATTTCTATTATGCAAAAACCATTACCTAGCCTAATTATTGTGATCACTTCAAATTAATCAAATTAATAAGGTGCTTAAATTCAATTTGTCCATGATTAATCTAAATTTAATGTAAGTCAACAATTTCAATCTTGTTTAAGAAATAAAAGGTGATTGCATGCATAACAATATCAACATACATATAGGATGATGGTAATACACCGATAATAAAAACTCAGTATTAAAATCAAACTTACTCACTTCGCTATCAATCAAAAAGAAACAAAGTTAGTTTACAAAAACTTTGCTTTGATTTGAATTGCTTATCATAACAAAAGAGATTGTTAGCATTGACAATTTCCACTAAGCAATTGTGATAAAACGAAAACGATTGAAAACTAATGAATTGACTTGATTGAATTCAAGGAGTGAAATTATAATTATATGATTGAAATTCAAAGAGTATAATGTTAATAAAAAAAACAATATAAAAGTAAAGAGAGAATTGAATTGAATAGACACAGAATTTTGTACTTGATTTGCAAAGAAAGACTCCGAAAGTAGCGACGGATTTGAGAATTTTATATTTTGATGAGTGATTTGTGAGAGAATTTTGAGGTTGAATTGCCTAAACACAAGAGAATTTGTTGTTGAAAGTTGAGCATCGAAAGCAGTTATTTATAGGCATATGGGAAGGGAAACGTAGGAAAAGTAGAATTAAAAAATAAAAAATATGATTTACCGTTATACGCCCAAGGGAGCCTACATACGGTATTGACAAGTGTATACGGTCCCGAGGAGCATATATACTCTTATTCCCAGTGTATTACGTTGGTGTTGACATGGCTGTGACTATACAACTCAGTCAGTAGTCCGTGCTTAATTATTTCTTTCTTATTTACAAAACAATAATTCGCGTTATTAATGACGGATTTACCGACCGTCATGAAAAAACGGTCAGAAATGTCATATTGCCGACCTTTTTTTATAGGACGCAATTTACCGACCGTTTTAAAGATTACCAACCGTTTCATTAATGGACGGAAACTGACGTCCGCATTTTATTTTTCCCGACCGTTAGATGGTCCGAAATATGGTAAAATATTTTTTTGACTTGGAAACAAATACTCGACCGTCTCATGTGGCATTACCGACCATAGACGGTCGGTAAAGAGTTTTTTTCATTTTAGCTCAAAGTGAACCATAGGTAGTTTCTTTATTTAAATGTGCCATTCATCATACTCTCTCTCCTCAATTTCTTTCTTATTTACTTACCCTCACTTCTCTCATCATTCACCTTCTCTCTTCTCTCTCTTCTCTGTCTATCATCACTCTCACTCCTCTCACTCTCTCTCCTTATTCCTCTCTATCATCTCTCTCCTCACGCTCATCGCCGCCTAATCAACGCGACCTCCTCCTTCATCGCAGCCTTTTTTTCTTTTTGATTAGTTTCGCCTCTTTTTTATTTTTATTTAAATTCTAGTTACATCTTGTTTAATATCGTGGTTGATTTTTTTTTTGATTGTTAGATCTAGGTTCGAAATCTTTTATTTGATTTTCGTTTTTTCTTCTTTTTAAATTTGTTTTTTCGTTTGTTTTCTAGGGTTTCGTTTGTCTTTGATTTTGATTTTCTAGGGTTTCGTTTTTTCTTCTTTAATTTCGTCTTTTTCTAAATAAGGTGAGTTGATTTTCCTTTTTTTAGATCTGATTTTTAAGAATTGTTTCTGTTTCGTTTTCTGTTTGGAATTTTGTTTTAATTGTCTTTTTGTTCAATTTAGATTTAATTTTAGCGGATTTCCCCCCTCCTATTTCGTCTGATTTTTTCAATTTATTTTTCTAGAATTTTTTATTTTTCGTTTCTTGATTTTGGTAACTGGTTTTGATTTTTTTTATTTGATTTAGATCTATTTTTTTATTGTTTCAATTGATTCTTCGTTTGTTGATTTTTAAGATTGTATCTAGTTTTTGTTTAATTTTGATTTATGGGTTGTTTTGTGTTATTTTTCCAGAATTTTTTTTGTTTTTTCGTTGTTCATTTGATATGACATGTTCAATCATTATTGTGTTTTTTTTGCAAACTTTGGTTCATTGGAATTTCTTAAGTGACAGAAGATTGAAGTTTTTTTCTTGAAGATTAAAGTTGTAAAATTTGTAAAAGTAAAATAATTTTTGTGATTTATTGTAAAGTTGTAAAAGTAATATACTCCGTACAAGTATTTGAAGGTCTTATTTATCAAGTAAGTTGTTTTAATTGTTGGATTTAAATGTTGAAAAGTTGTTAGAAGAACTCTCTGATAGCTTTTCATCTTTTTTAATCGTATAATACATTTACCGACCGTAAGCGGTTAGCAAAAGTCAAAGGTTGACTTTGCGGTCGATAAACGTATTCTACAAATTCATTCACATTTAATGGATGGTTTCCGACCGCTAACGTGTGCAATATGTAAATTACCTACCGTCTCGCGGTCGGTAATTTCGTCCATTTTAAATCGTCGGGAATCATCGTCTGTTCTTAGTGGCAGTCAGTAATAACGGTCGGTAAATTTACGACCGTTTAGCGGTAGTAAGCCTTATTTACCGTCCGTCAGTTACCGACCGCTCGCGTTTTTACGGACCGTTTTTTGATTGTTTTGGCACGGTCGATAATATCTTATTTTTTGTTGCGTTATCTTTCTTCGGGAATTAATATCTTGTGTTTTTCATCTAATACTATCCAATTAACTTTTGTACTTGTGGATAAAATGTATTACTTCTAGAATGTTTCGGATAACTCCTGAATTTTCTGAATTACTACGAATTACTGATTATATTTTATATTTGAAAATATCGTTTCGCAACTTGTAAAATAATAGAAATCTAGAAAATCATAAAAATTATTTAAAAATATGGCAAATCAGAAACATGAGAGGGATAAGTAGAAAACGAAAATCTTAGAAAGACTTTCGAAATAGTTCTAACAATCGTTATTACTAAGGAAAAGCTTAAATTAATTAATATAAAAAATTTCTGCCACTATTGAGCTTCGGCATACATTTTCAACTTCAATTTACCTCATCTTGTGCGTAAGCATGTAATTAATGAATATGTTTGTGATTTTTCGTGCTACTTCTGAGTCAATCGTAATATCGTATATCTACTGTTTCCTCATCGCTATTCAATTTTGGGGGAACATTTTTAAGGTATCTACACCATACATCGTTAATGGTAGTGGTGAAATTTGGACCAACCTCAACTTTTAGACGCGGTACCTTTTCGACTTAACCATCGATCATAGTCGACTTGTAGTCATGTTGTATATGTATGGGCCCTAGTCATCGTTCTTGACCCACATTCACAGTCGTTTTCATATAGTTCATGGTCATCTTTTAGTCCAAATCACACAGTCCCTTATACTTGTATATCATACATTCTCATGTCAATCGGTGCTCTTTAAAAAAAACGAAAAAGAAGCAAAAAAAAATATATACATTTTCAAAAAAAAGGAATGACACATTCCATTCATCATACATGCATTCTAGGAAAGATGACCATGAAATTAGGACATGCATTCGCATTTGCATTCTCTAAAGACCAAAAAAGTTCACTAAGGGTCTAATTCTTTCTAAAAAAGGTGAAGTTGTCAACATAGCCCTTGCTCGGCCCTATAAACTGTTCGTTTGAGCCCTAATCCCAATTCACCCATCAAAGACCAATCCATCCTTTTAAGCCAAATATATCCCTCCAAGACCAATCCAACCTTCCAGCCTAATCCATCATTTTAAACCCTTAACTTTCCCAACTTTCAACACCACCAAGCCCATCACCTTAACAMCACAAAATGGAGTTTGTCAAAAAATAGAACCAAAAACTTCCCGAMCATGTTCAAGAGCTAACTGACTCCATGCAAGCACTTCAAACTAAAATCAATGACATGGAAAGAGCTTGTATTTTGGGCTTTGTATATATAGATTGAGGAGAGAGAAACTAAGGAAGGAAGTAGTTTTAGCATTTTAGAATAGAATTTTCAGATTTCTTTTGTTGTTCAACTTCATCTTCTTTAATTCTCCATTAGAGAGTAGTGAGAAAGCTTCAAGTTTTGCTTAATATTGCCCTAGAATTCTCAAATCTTGCATTCTTTATATTCTTTTGGCCTAGAATTTCAAGGTAACTCCATTTCTAGTCTGAAATTTCAGTTTTAATGTTTTTTGCTTTAGTTTTTCTTGATTTTTGTTTTTGCAACTTTTTGTAGGTATTGTTAATACTTTAGCTTTTGAGTTCTTTTGTTGTTAGATTGCTTCTACTTGTGTTTGTGTAGATTTTGGTTGTTGTTTTGCTTGATTTGGTGTAGTATTGATTAGTTTCTTTATCCCCTTTTTGTATCTGATTACATTTCTGCTTTAATGCTTCTTCTTTATGGTTCTTCTTTGTTTTTTCATGTATTTCTGTTCTAAGCACGTTGTGATAGTATGCGTTAGTTCTTCTAATACCCTTGGGTATTGGTGATTCTTGCCTTGTTCATCTGTGAGACTTGAGAGGACTGGATTTGAACTTGAATTGAGAGGGTGTACTTGGAAATTCTAATCACTTTCCAACTAGTTTACGAACCCTTTTGATAGGCAGATAGAACATACATTTGATTGGATTATTCCATTTAATAGATGGTGCAATCGCTTCTCTAAGGTATTGTATATTTGATTTTCCCCAAAGACCTTGTTTCAGTTCTTCATTACTTGTTTTCCATAGAGAATCTCACTTCAACACTTGTTTGCTTCCAAATTAGAAGTAAGTTTGCGATTAAACCACCTTTCTCCTTCACTTGAGGATCGCTCTTACTTGCTCTATCTTGTGTTGTTGAAGTATTGGAATTTACAAATCTTATTTGAATAGTGCCCGATTTAAGCACTATTTTCCCGCCGACCCTAGTCGGGGATGCTGTCAGAGATCTATTGACTCTGCTCATGTTCGCACCTTTGTTGTAAACTGCGGGTGATGCGAGTTGATGACTTTCTTTAGATGTTGGACCTACTTACTCCACAAGACAATAGGAATTGAAAACCGTCATCGATATGTCTTGTACGTGATCCTTAACGGGTTTAGATTTCTCGCTGAGTGGCCCTTTCTGCTGTGTATTGAATATACTAGTTTAGATCCCATGCCCACTTATGCCTTTGCCCCTGTCGGTGGTCCGAGGATGCCTGGATGCATCGCAGAGAAGCGCCTGTGAATTGGGCCATCCAATTGTGCCATTGTATGTCATGCCTCGCGAGAGATTACTTCGAGTCATGTTTGTGGTTTTTTTTGTATGCTTCCACTCACGAATTCGAGACACGTCTGTAGTGAGTTGGTTTATGTCTCCTTTTGGTGGCCTCCTGATTTATTCTTTTCTCTCTTGAGAGCTCATACTCCGATCTCAATCCCAATGCGATAGACCTGTCAAGTGTAGCCTTAACTACAAGTTAGCAAAGGATGGTTTGCAGTACTTAGGGAGCAATCTTGATGGAATATTTCACCAATTCTTTCTTCAGAAGGTTGATCATTTTTGTCGTTGTCCTTTCCACCGTGCAAAGATAGCCGGGAAGCTTTCTTTTTCCTGCTTGTTTAAGTCATTCATGTCCCTTCTGAGTGGCTGATTTGCACTTTGGGTATAGTGCGTCAATAAATCGCTGGGAGATGTGTCCCGAAGTCCTACGCCCTTGTTTTTTCTTTGTCCGGGTGTAGGAGAGAACACTTTTGGCCTACTGGTTCAAGCTGACATGAGGAACACCTTATGGAAAAGAGCTGCATCGATCCCCTAATTATATACCATGTGGCCCTAAAATCCTTTGAGATAGAACCGAGGGTCATCAGTTTGAGTTTAACTTTGGCAAAGTTCCGTTGCAAGAAAAATTCTTCGGGATCTTTGCCAAAGGACCTCATTCGAAGTCAGGCTGCTTCAAAGGTTAGCTCTTTTGTGGTTCCTTCAGACCACATATTTTCAGTCGTTTGGGGTGAGACTCGGTGTTCGGCTTGCTCACGATTGCAGCAACTATGCTTGTAGGCGTCCATGGCGTTTCCACATTTCGAAAATCGGTTAGTTGTTGTTGTCTTCACGCATTAGTGCTAAGGGACTGGAGATATAGCTTTCCTGTGTGAATTGAACGAACCTTTTAGAAAAGGAACAGGAACCGGCGGTGTTCTTACGAGCTTAGCCTTGCCAACCGACCTACAGAGTTGTCGTGTAGATGACTCTATCCTACGATGAGTGTATAGACTCGACTTTTGCGAAACAATGCATGACTTGCTTCCTTAGCTAGACTCAATGCATGGCCTAATAGTGATCATTCCTCGCCTATTGACTTGACTCAAAAATAAAATGCAAGAACGCCAAAAGTTCGTTTTCCCCTTCATTTATTTTCAAAAATTTTTGTTACTCATCCATTTTTTCTTCTGATTTTTTAACTTTTTTGTCCGATTTTTTTAAAAATTTTTGTTATTTTATTTATTTACTGTTTCAAGGTGAATTATGAGTTTGGCGCTCGTTTAAAATTTGATTGCAAAAGACGTAAAGCCTAAACGATCCTAGTTACAACCATTTCGACATTACGACGCCTAAGGAATGACCATTTGCTATATGAGTACTTTACATGACTCGTTTGTTATTAGTAGTGCAAAGATAGGTCCTTAGTTAGCTGAAACACATAGCACATTGTCACACTAACATGACCCTATATGCAAATGAAAAGTAAATCCAGCCACCTAGAGTTTGTTGCTACATTTTCGAACTGGTTGGTCCGGGTGTCCAACCAAGGGGTCCCCTGACTAGGCTTTAGAATGGTCCTTAACACATCCACCAGCTGTGATGATCAAAGGAGGTCTAAACCATTACACTTTGTAGGGCACGCAGTCATGCATCACGGTGGGAATGGGCGTCATGCTTAGAATTGGTTACTAGGTAGTGCACCAGCAACATCTTGAGTAAGCCCCCGATCTTGTCTCAAGTGTAGAACACACTTATCGAGACATGTGCCTAAAAAGCGGTACTCAGTGCCAACAACCTAAGTACCGCGTAATACAAGATGCCTAACACATGTCGTCTTTAGGAAGCTGAATTCGCATAACACTTCGAGTATTGTCCATACATCACTAAAGATAATAACTTTAATGAATTCCCTAGTGAAGTGGCAAATAATTCTACGGGATTCGGGGCGTCACTGCGCCGGACTGGGTCCGGTCACTCAGCTCCAGGGGGTACAATTAGTTGATGACTCRGATTTTGCCAGAATTGAATTCTTGCTTTTGCATAGTGTGAGTATGCCTGGATTTATGTGTTTATACTCGAAACGAGTAGAGGAAGTCGCCAACGCACTTCTTTCGGGAAGCTGTGCAACCCGATTTAAGCCTTGCCTATAATTTCATAGAGCAAGGGGAAGGATTTCATGTCTTGTAGTGCACCAAAGGTCCGGATTCGGGGACAAGGGTAAGGGTGAAGTAGTGCATAACACCTCTGGCGCCTAGCGGCCTACTCTACTCGGTSTTTGCGAGTCCATTGTCAAAAAGACAACCACAAAGATATTTCTGTTTAACCCTAAGCATTTAAATTACTAGGAGGGTTGTTTAACAGAAATAGTTTCATATAGAACTAATTTGTTGTTGCGACATGTGTTGTTCAGATCCGTATTCAAGGTGCCTAAAAACCAATTTGTCCAAGAATTAATCTTATTAGGCGTGAGAACATGAAGATTGTCGATCTTGTTTAAGACATAATAATAGTGTGATTTGCAAGCATGCAAGCATTTCAACAAGAATTAAAAGTTGTGCCTAWGATTGATTTTAATTCATGTCGAATAGATGTTAATCAATATTACATGCTAATWTGCATAGAAAGTCAAATTTCTGACAAGCATGCAAAAGGGGGTTTAGAGATTGACACATTGGCCTCATAATTACCTTGCAACACGACGCTAATGATTGAGAATGATGCTAAGGACCCTTGCGAACTCGTACGAACACCAACAAACTCAAATCGATCTCAAAATGAACCAAGTACCCGAAATCAAGCCAAGATCTCAAATGAGTGCATAAATCACTACTACAAAAAATGGATTAGGCACCAGTTTTAAGAGACCGATGGTGTATGAAAATCGGTCTCTTAAGTTAAGAGACCGGATATTCACATTAACCGGCCTCATAAATCTATCTAAGAGACCGGTCCAAAAAACACGCCTCTTAAATTAACCTAAGAGACCGCATCTTTGAAAACTGGTCTCCAAGCTTATATTTTATAAGGTTTTTCATTTATTCTATAGTTGTAATATACAACTCTCTAGAATAATCTACTACACTACTACCCATACCCTCCGTCTTTATTCCTCATTTTATATAACACAACTTTCCTTCTCTCTCCTCAAACATACATTCTACCTTCTCTCTCCTCACTTCTACCCTTCTATCTCCTCTCTCGGTCTCTCCTCACTCCTTGATCTATCCTCTCTCCTCGATCTATCCTCTCTCGTCGTTCATCATCGTTCATCGGGTAAATTTCTGGGCTTTTCTTTAATTTGTTTTCGATTTTGTTGTTTCCATTTCGTTTTCGATTTTGTTTTCTATTTTGTTTTTCCGATTTTGTTTTCTTTGTTTTCGATTTTTTTTTCGATTTCGTTCATCTTAATTTTGTTTTTCATGTTTCTTCTGATATTTTTTTCCCGAGTTATCATTTTTGTTTTTTTTTTGTTTTGTATTTTGTTTTCGATTTTGTTTTTTTGTTGTCGATTTCATTTTCGATTTTTTTTTTTTCGATTTTGTTGTGTATTTTGTTTTTGATTGCGTTTTCGATTTTGTTTTTTTTTCTTTCGATTTTCTTGTGTATTTTATTTTCGATTTTGTTTTTTATTTCGTTCATCTGAATTTTGTTTTCGATTTTATGTTCATTTCTTCTGAATTTTTTCCGATTATATCGTTTTTTCCAATGTGCTTGATTTTGGTTATTATAGATCTGGGTTCATGGTTATCTTTTCTGATCTGCTTTATGTTTTTGAGTTATTATTTTAATTTTCATTTTTCTTGGTTTCTTTCTATGTTTCATTTTTCGATTTTTGGGTTTAATTTGTAACATCATCTCTACAAAATTTTCGATATTTTTTTGTTGTTTTTCTATTTTTGGGTTGTTTTTTGAAGTTTTCGTTTCATGCTTTTTTTTAGACAGTTTTTTTGGTTTTTTGTTCCATTTCTATGTTGGTTTTTCAATCCTCGATTTCATTTCATTTTTTTCTCTTGCAGGATAAAGTCGAGAGAGTGACAAATGAAATAAAAAAAAGGAAGAAAGGAACTTGGGTGGTGAGATGGAGAACAACAACAATTCAGTGGCTGTAAAAACGTTGTGTATGTGAGATGGAGGATTGTGTTTATCTATAGTTAATTTTAATAATTTGTATTTTTATTGGTTTTGTCATATGATTTGAGTTTTTTTTTTTGGACGAGATGAGAGATTGAGTTGTTTGAATTTAATAATTTATAGAGTAATTATTTTTTGTTTTTTATTCATGACTAATGTGAATTATTGATTCATATACGGAGTATCATTATATCCTTAGTAACAAGTACATCGGATGTGGGGATTCCTCGCATCTCGATGTATTTTATGAATTTATAAAATTAGCTAAGAGACCGGTTATAGCTAAAAACGTTTCTTTGATGGATCAAAGAGACAGTTTGGATAAAAAAGGTCTCTTATATGGATATCAAAGAACCGGTTGTAGTCCATCCGGTCTCTTTAATCATGATAAGAACCGCAAAAAATCCAGTCTCTTACCCTAAGAGCCCTCTTAGCTAGAGACCGGTTGTGGTGCGGTCTCTTTGACCTTTTTTGTATAGTGAATGGATGTGTGATTGTGTTTTGAAATGTGTTTGATGTGTTTAAGAATACTTTTGATTGTGTTTAAGTGTATGAATACAAGAATATGTGTTTGAATGCTAGTTAAATTTTGAGACAGTTTAGAGAGAGAATAGAGCAGAGCTAGAGCATATGTGAGGTGTATGAGGCTGTGTATGAGGCGGGTGTATGTTGCAAATGAAGGGACAGAGCTTTGTATTTATGGAAAGAGATAAACAGGAAAGAACATGGGAGAATCCACGCCCAGAATGCCAAAAACCTGGGCGCAATTTCGGCAACACTCCTTCCTTTTTTGGTCGATTCGACTTGCTAATTTTTTTTACAAGAAATCACAACAATTTTATAAGAGTGTCCAATATACAATCTAATACACTCATTAGGGCCCTCTTCAAGCCATACAGTACAACATACAAACGACTAACGGATGCTAATTGTGTGCACATGATTTCCATTTCTACGAACAAAAAGAAAAGAATAATAAGAACATAAATTGGCATCATTAATATATCCCTCAACAATATTAACAAAGGTAAGAAGCTTTGAAAACATTCTTCGGCAAACATCTTGATAATTTCAGATTGTCCACTTTAAGAATCAACGCTCATAAGCTAGACTCCCAAGTCAGTTTAAACCATTTGCCGCAGCGAGCATTCTTCCGCAACATCCACCTCCGCCACAAGGCTCACTTTCTCAGTCATTACAGCATCACATTACCACGACATCACCGCACAACCCCACCGGACCCACACAACCATCACTAAAGATCGCAACGTCTTGAGTTTGCTTTGTACTTACTTTCGAAGGACACGTCCAAACAGTTGGGAGCACAACACTTGCCACCGTCACATCAACCGCAACCTCTTGACGCTCTCCCATATTTCCCTAATGATTCTCGAGCTCTGGACACTACCACGAGATAGGATCAACCACTGTGTTAACAACCACTTATTCTTCGAAGCACAATTGCCACACTAGCTCCAGAATTCCCGACCACCAATCTTGGTCTGTGAATGTGGTAAAGAGCTTATCCAACCATTCCCATATGCTCATATGCAATAAATCATCCACTACTAAACGTAGTGTGGAAACTTCCCAAGCAAACGAGCCTCTAGCAAAGGAAAAAAGCATGTTTAAATGGAATCCATATACCACCCACAAATGCGGCAAGTCGCATCAATTAACACCCCTCTAGCAGCCACTTCTTTGAACTGGAATGCCCATGTAAAATTTCCAACCCAAAAAAGCCTAATTTTGGGAGGTAGGCAAAAGAGCCAAAACTTCTTCTATAAAGAGTGAGAACGACCTATGAAGTGGAAGCCTGTGCTGGCATCTCTGTCCTGCAAGCAAAAAATAATGCACTCCTCTACGCTAAATGTTCCCCTCTTTGTACAAGTCTAGGTCCATTCATCTGGGTGCGGGAATCTGGAATAAATTCATTTAATATTGCATTAAACTTGCCAATTCGAAATAAGAGTATAAGAGTGTTTATTCCATTGCCCTTCTGTAATCAAATCACGTACCACAGTAGAGCCACCAACGTTGTTAAAACGTAGGGTAATAACATGAACATTGGACAACTCGCCACCATGGATCCAGCCAGATATCCACACTACCCATCACACCAATTAATCTCCTCCGCTCCTTTCAAATAATGTTTCTAACCGACAAATCGACTTCCAATGTATAGCTTGCAATAGGATTGATCTTTGTCGTAGAGAAAGAGGACTTTTGAAAAGTTTACTTACTTACTTTGTCTTAGAGAATTTTTACGACCAAAGAATTTAGTATCGTCAATATTTTCCAAGCTTGTTTAGCTAACATCGCCTTATTAAATGCTTGTAAGTTCCGAAAACCCAAACCACCCTTTTTCTTAGAAGTGTAAGTTTTCTTCCATCCTACCCAAGCTAACCAYTGTTCATCCTTTCTTTGAACCCAGAAGAAATTTCGGCACAATTTCTCAATCTCATTTAAAATGCCAATAGGAATAGTGAAACATTGCATAACATAGGTTGGGATTGCTTGCGCCACCGTTTTAATTAGAATTTCACGCCCCGCTTAAGAGAGAAACCTTTTCTTTCAACCTTTTAGCTTTTTTAGAACACTTTCCTAAATTGCTTGGAAAATGGTCTTCTTGGACTTACCAACATAAGTTGGGAGTCCTAAGTATTTTTCAAGAGTATCAACGACCTTAAAGGATAACTTCGTCCGAAGGATGTTTTTCGGCTGTTGCTCCAAATTTCGGCTAAATGATACTTCCGATTTTTCAATATTCAGTTTTTGTCACGAAGCTGCTTCATAYGTCGAAAGAATCTCCAAAACATTCTTAACTTCCTGTTCATTAGCATGCACAAATAATAGACTGTCATCAGCAAAGAATAAATGGGAAATAGGAGTGACACTCTTCCATATTTTAAGCCCATGAATCTCACTTTTAGCTTCTGCCTCTCACAATAAAGAAGAGAGACCCTCTGCACAAAAGATAAACAAGAAAGGTGCTAGGATCGCCTTGTCGAAACCTCCTTGAAGGCTTAAAAGAACGGGTTGGCTGGTCATTAAAAATAATTGAGAACGAGGGAGAGCTAACACACTGCATGATTATGTGGACAAAAGATTGTGGGAATCCCAATTTCAGCATCATATCTTCCAAGAAACACCATTCCACTCTGTCATAAGCCTTAAGCCTTACTCATGTCAAGCTTAAGGCCAAGATAACCCGTCTTTTCTGTCTTATTTTTCCTTAAGTAATGGAAACATTATTCATAAGCTATAAGAATACTATCGGTGATTAGTCGACCAGGAACGAAACCACTTTGACATTCATTTATAAACACAGGAAGGACCAATTTCAAATGATTTGCTAACACTTTAGAGATTAACTTATATATGACGTTACAAAGACTAATCGGTCTATAATCAATAGGAGACTCACACACTTTCTTCTTTGGAATCAAAGCAATAAAAATCTGATTAAGAGGACCAACCTCATCAACACCATTAACGATAGACAAGAATTTAGAACATACATCCGAACTAAGTAAAGACCAAAATTTTTGATAGAAAAGGGCACACATACCATCGGGGGCTGTAGCCTTTGTGGGATGCATTTGATTAAGAGCAATATTCACATCGTCCGTTGTGTAAGGCTACTGTAATTGATGAACCAAATCACTCGGAAAACACGAGCTAACCATAGATAGAATAGGAGCCATATCCACTTCAGTTGACTTTGTAAATAACTCATCAAAGTGTCTTATAAAAATCTCCATAATTTCAGCCTCCTCCTCAAAAATATTACCAGCACCATCCCTTATTTGATCAATATTATTGCGCTCGATCCTTTGTTTTGCTTTGTTATGGAAAAACTTGGTGTTTTTATCACCTTGCTTCAAAAAATCCTATCGGCTTCTTTGTCTCCAATAGACATCTTCCGGATCCTCCAATTCATCCATACGCATATCTACCGCTTTGATTTGGGCAATGATGTCCTCCAATTTGCGGTTGTTCCATGAGAAATTTCATTTGTTGTTCGCAAGCTCTAAGCTCCTTGTAAAAATCCCCAAAGTTGTCCTTACTACACTTTGACAATTTGCTGGCAGTCCGAGCAATATTTGCATTGTAATCCATTCCTTCCTCCCAAGCCTGCATTACAAACATCCGAGCACACATCATCCCTTAGCCACATTTCCTCRAATCTAAATAGCTTTCTTTTTTTCTTTTCCTTCTGATTGTAAACAATTGGTCTGATATTTAGGATTAATGGTCAAAGGTCCAAATGCTTTTTTTTCCAAATGAGAGACAAAGATCCTCTATAATTATCCTTCCAAGCTTGGTTTGCAAAGAAACGATCAAGCCGCTCCTGTAAATTCTTATCTTGACATTGATTATTATTCCATGTAAAGGGGTGACCAAAAAAAGTTAACTCAAACAAACCGCAATCGTCCMAAGCATCATGGAAAGTCGACGCAAGCTGAAAATCAAAGGCCGCACCACCTTGTTTTTTCGAAGCCCGTAAGAGCAGATTCCAATCACCCYCSTACTAGCCACGGCTGCGTATTATGGTGGCCAAGATGTTTCAGTAAGAGACAAGTATTAGGTTTGTTTACTTCCTCTGGGAAACYATAAAATCCCGTAAAAAGCCATACAAGACCATCACTACTCACAACTTCCGTTTCTACGTGGTTAGTCGAACATGAAAGTAAAGTGACATCTCATCCCTCCTTCCAAAGTAGAGCAATACCCCCTTTACGTCTCCTACCTTCACCATTAAAGCAATAAACTAGCATTCCTAAACATTTCAATTTGAATTTTAACCTGTCTAATTCATTATCAWGTAGTCTCGTTTCTTGTAAGAACAATAAGCGAGGATTTTCATTCAAGACAACACRTCGCAATGCATTGACCACCTTGTAATTCCCCAACCCTTGGCAATTCCAAGATAATGCATTCATCGATCATTGAAGGCATTAGGGTTGCCTGCACCATTTACTTGCATCGCATTAGATTGGTCCTCTAGGTGTCCACCAATGACACGATCATCAAAGCCCTTTGGATATCAGTAAACAACCAGGACTCATTCTCATCTCCGACGCTTAGTTAAAATCTCCAGGATACCATAGTCCTTCATTCTAGTCTTGTTCCAGAAGACGAAACAAGATCACTTCCATAAATTCCCAAAATTTTTAGATCAGCTTGGTACCTTTGACAAGTCTTAATTCTTTTTTTTTATTGGATTATTTTTCTAGTAGGCAAACTATACAGACCCTGTTCGATCTCAGCTTTCGTTTTCAATCCATTACATCGATGAAATTCCTCTCTCTTTGGGTAATGTAATGTTGAGGATCGCTTCGGAAGGGATTTCAACCAGTTGCCGTAAGGAATTAGCAGGGGTATGGTTCTCATAAACTTAGAACATTGTTGCATCGTATGGCCTAAACATCCACACATGTGATAGAGTTTCGAGAGCCTTGAAAATTTTAAAGTTTATTGAAGTTTGCTAGCTTTGTCCATGCGTTGAGAGGTTTTGTTGACGTCAAAATCAACTTGAAATCTCGTGAATTCGCTCCAACCAATTGTCAGCAGTCGTACTCCTCAAAGTTTCCCATACTCATTGCAAGGACTTGGCCATACGAGGGTGCACTATTTAGGCAATCTCACGCTCTAACCCAAAAGCGTGATTTGAGGAGAGAAAGAGATTTCCGAGGTTGTATACCTCTTCAATTGGCTTCAATAAATGGTGAACCACGAAAAGACATAGCTCTTTTGAAGTACTTGTCACCAATCAAGGAGGGAGAAAATTGGAATATTACAATTGGTATAAATTTCCCTAATCGCACCCCTTTCACTAGCTCCAGCACCTTTAGAGGCTTTTGGATGTGCAATCAGGCTAAAGGAATTCTGTTGTCAACTTTTTCCCTACAAGCACAGATGTAATTGCTCGTTGACCAAATCATCATTCTCCTCATTGCGTTGTCGATGTTTCATCTTCCTCCAGTCATGGCAAGACCTTTTAATTTATGTTCTAAGTATCCATATCACCTTAAACACAAAATCGTGGATTGATATCAAATTTCAAAGAAAGTGTAGAAATCCTTACTTTCGCAATCAAAAGAAGGCAATGGAAAACTCTACTTTATAACCCTAGAGGAGAAGAACCCTAGAGAGAAGAGAGGATAGTTCAAACTTGATGCAGTAGATCGATCTGCCTAAATTAGCGGATGTGTGTAGATAAAAATCAGAATAAAATATGATTTTAATTTAGTTGATTGTGATATTTAACCTACATTCCTAGCTAGTTTTGGGAGATATAGTTGGGCCCCACCTCGGCTGTAGTTTCACAGCTCCCAATATGGTCGTTTTGCTCGCGTGGTGTTTTTTCTTCAGAAAATTCATAACTAATTTTCCAACACATCCAAAAACTATGAAAATATGCATCATTCCTTTGTAAAATACTTCATTATGTTAAATTGATGTTTGAAATTTTGGACAAATTATAATTATTCGCAAAATTAATATTAAATTGTTTGAAGAAATTCCCACAATTGACACAAAAATGCTTAGTCAAATTCAGACAACATTCTAGAAAAATGCTAAAAAAAATGTTTTCAATTAGAGTTAATTATTTGAAAAAACGAAAACTCATTATAATTTAGGGCTATTGTTAGGGAAATGTTTTGATATGTGTAATGAAAACTTACCTTTTTGGTTTATTAGGGCCCTTAGTTCTCTTAATTCATCTTGTGTGTTGCAAGGGGTGTCTTATCATCGGCCATCTTGGGCTAGAGACAAATGTAGGTATCTACACAACCTCTTACCAAACCAAAAACAATATTGGGCGGTTGAGTTGTTRGTGAAATGGAAAATCAYCTCAACATTCCCACAAAATCGACCACCGTCACAATTTGAGTGAGGGTTGATTGGTTGACAATGAATTATTTGTTTGATTTTTTGTTAGACCCAATTTATGCAAGTGAGGTGCAGTGGTGGTAGGTGGGTCAACGTTTTTGGGCGAATGAGAGTGGTGGACGGTGGCTCAACTTTTTTGCGAGTGAGGGTAGTAGTTTAGTGTTTTTGTGTGTGAGGGAGGGCTGGTTGAGTGAGAAAACGGCAATGTTGCTGTGTTGCTAATTAGGATGGTGTGGAGGTGGAGAGCTATGATGGTGGTGCTAATGGTGACAAGGTAGGAAGGTAGTGGGTGCAACGTGTACGTGGTATCGGATGTTTTTAGTTTTTTGTTTTAATTATTGGTTGAAATGTACTATTAGTGTTTAATATTAGTTTATTAGACTAGTCAAATGAAATTAACAAGGTAAAACAGGTTAACTATAGATGTTTTTTCAATGGGTAGGGAATCTTATATGGTGCAAGTTATAACAATCACATGTTTAATGTTTTGGGTAGATTCAGGTTTTTGGTTAATTATGAAGATTATTTTAATAGAAATTTACGGATTTGATTAGACCAAATCATGATATATATACCCTAACTTTTTTACAAGTTAAAAGTTGGGATTATTTTATGATTAAACTGAATTGGCATTATTATGGGAAGATCACCAAAAGATGAAATTATTAACTTTCCTTTTTCCTATTATTTAACATGGGACACACGGACGTTGCATTTGATTAAGTCTAGTTTCAATCCACATGGCAATACAAATTTTTTAAAAAATAAAAATAAAAAAGACTTAACTATTCTAGAAAATGTACAAAGTCAATTTTCCTATATATATCCATTTTATTTGTGGTTTCTTTCTTATATTTTTCTTCAAATTTTAAGTTTTTCCCTAATGCTTTTAGAAACGCAGGTATTTAGCCTCTTTATTCTTTAATTTCTTTTTAACGTGATTACATATTATTTTTGTTATTGATTATCTATTTCATATTAATTATATGATCCATCAATCTTTGATTCCTTATAAATTCATTTATGATTATTTAATCTCATATTCTTATGGCTCTATATTATTTTGTCAGAAATTCATTCACCAATTGCATCCAAATAAAATTTGAAATTTGATTTCAAACATATATCAAAGATGATGCTTTATCTTATTTTTTGAGTTTATCAATGTGTCATATTCAGATTTATTATGTGAWGAGAACAATTTTACTATAAATGGCACTAATGCATCCATCAATCATTTATTTTTTGCATCCATCAATCATTTATTTTTAATATAGTGATAAATTGATTTGTGTAAACATTACTTACTCAATGTTTAAACATTTTATTTCAAACATTCGTCCTTATGCAAATAACCTTTGGCTTTATTTTGTACAAATAGGCGTACATATAAAAAGAATTTTTGTTGTGTATGCATGTATGATTAAATTTGTTCGATTGTTGTAAAGGACCTTGAAGCAACATGATAACCACTTTCAAGTATTGGGATGATTGTGTTCATCCATTAGACATTGAAGCCTTATGGTTAGATCCTCAAGTTCGAACGGAATGGCTAGATGCTGGAGAAACTAAGGGTCAAAAGGTTCACATCACAAGAGATCCAGACGGACAACCATTTCTTACACAAATAGAAATGAGGGTAAAAGAATGAAAACCTTAATTTTTTGAATAACATGACTTTTATTTAATTTTTGTTTTTCGTTTTGTATATATGAATCCATAATAATGTCGTTTAACAATTCGTTCATGATTTTAAACTCATTTTAGATTATTCTTATTTGATGAATAGAAAAGGCATTAAGGAATATTGTCTCAATATACCAAATTTTAATACTTTAGAATCATATATTATTGTAAGGTGCATAATGTAATATTTATCATTTTCTCATAAAAAAACAAATAAGAACAGTCGTTTCATCAAAACAAATAAATTCATTAAACATATTGAAATATCAACATACTAATATAGAGAGAAAGAAGAGTCAGGATTCAATTGAAAACAATAAGTTATATGAGAGCATGAAAACCAAACCGAATGGTACATTTTAACAATTTTAAGGGCATGGAGGTTTAAAAGGCGTACAGAGACCTAAAACACTATTGATGAAAAGTACAAAAAAAAACCCCCAAAACCTGTAGCAACACGACGTACCCCTTTAAACCTCCAATGTACCCCATATTCAATTATAAAGTATATTGTAATAATCGGCCTTTCATTTCGGATCCTACGGTCAAGATTAGAAGTTTTCGCCTAAGGGTATGGTTTTCACATTATCCTTTTCCATAAAATAAAATATATATATATATATATAATATATATATATAATATAAATATAATTATATATATATATATATATATATATACTATATATATATATATATATATATATTATATATATATATAGGATCATGTTGAAAACACAAAACCTTTTATGTTGAAAAAACTAAAAACTTTTTAACCTTGACCGTATGATTTGGAGATGGACGATCACGATTCAATTTATGTATATACTTGTATTTCAATYTGGGGTACATTRAAGGTTTAAAGGGGTACACGTGTACTGTTCATCAACAGTAGCTGAATGTTTTGTGTACCCCTTTACTGMTTGTATGTACCCCTTAAAATGTAAAATGTACCCATTTATTTTGGTTTTCACGTTTTCATATAACATGTGATTTTCATTGGATCCTGATTCTCTCTCTCTCTCTCTCTCTCTCTCTCTCTCTCTCTCTCTCTCTATATATATATATATATATATATATATATATATATATATAAACCTATTAGTCATAAAAAATTTGTACGCAAAGTCATTTTTAGCACTCTCTCCGATTTTTAATGTTGTGTGCTATTTCCATAAAATGCATAAAATGAACTTACTTTTGTTGAAACCATAACAAATTTTATTAAACCGRACTTAGTACTAATAAATTGAATTTATTTTTACTGAACTAAATTTATTTTTAGGTGGTTGATGATGAGAATATAGCCTATAAAAAACACTTTTTTTTGCCAAAAAACACCTTTTAATTTTTTTTTTTGTGATAAAACACCGTTTTGTATAATACTTTATGTAAGAAGAGAGCAAAAACAAAAAAAAAAAAAAACTTGTGAGAGGAGACCTAATGCCTTTGATCGAGCTTTCACCCTTAATTTTTACTATTTACATCCTAATTTTTTTATATTAATAACTTAATTCTACATAATACTACATCCTCAACCCTTTAATCCTATTTTCTTCCTAACTTTACCCACCACCACCCATCTCAACCACTAGTCCATTCTACCACCATCACTCTCCTCCAGTTTTCAAAACCTTAACCAATTTCAACCACTACCGCCTTTCTCTCTCCTCCATAATTTCCGTTGTTATCCCCAGAAATCCATTCTACCGCCTTTGACCACCTCATCCCCCCTCTTACACCACCTTAAGTGGCCTTTAGAACCCTATTACAACCCCTTATCATTCGCCCACAATGCCCGCATCCCCGTCGCATGCACTCACCCAATACTTAATATCGCCTTCAATTATGTCGTGCTTGGTGCCCTCACGTCCTTCTTCTCTTGCCTTGCCGTCCTYACATCTCCCTCTTCTATACCCTTGYATCCATCTTCTTTGTCAATCCTTCTTAGTGGGGTTGTTGCCTTGTTGGTGGTTCTTCTTCATCTAGTCATCGTCTAGAGCTTGTCGTCGTTTGTTGTGTTTGTTTGYAGGTTGTTAGTGGTGTTTGTGGGTTGAGATCTAGTGGAATTTTAAAGGTGTGGCAGTGCTTTTTTTCTCAAAKAATGGAGAAAGGAGTTTGAAGGGATGGGTTTTAATGGGGGTGGTGGTGAGAGGGAGATTGTGGTGAAGGGAGGTGATAAGGATTGAAAATATGTGGTTGACTATTGTTGATTAGTGGCCAAGAGTTTGACCCATATTGACCGAGATTCTATATCTCGTGRATATTTCGATCTGGYGATACATCAGAAGCACCAAAAATGGATAGTCAAGAGATAGCTCATTAGGTACGAGCCTGAAGAAGAAGCCCATCAAGCGTCAAGTGTCAAGTGAAAACTTGGAGGGAAAAGAGAATTCAACTATAGGGAGAGCGCCAAATAACCGYTGTCAGAAGTAAACTCCCATAACCTCTTCTCCATGATCTTTGYTACCCAAGGCCTATAAATAGGTGAAACCGGATCAAGAGAACAAGAACAACAACACATCAAACGAATCTATCTTTCTCTTTGCAATTTACTGCTTTCCTTTAGCCGCAGTTACCTTAGTAGCCAAATATAGTTTAGCATAACTTAGTTTAGCATAACATAGCGTAGTTCATCCTCGTGGATTAATAGTTTGTTACTATATTTCTCAATTGTGTGAACATGGACGTAATCATCCTTGTAATATAGTTGTAGTCTAACACTATCATTACTATTTTAATGCAAGGCTTTTATATCTATTCAATATTGTTTTTCCTAAGCTTCAGTTTCATTCTACACTTGGCTTAATTTCCTTCGTTTAAACACTCTTATCTTCGTTAACGACCTTAAGAGCAATTTTTATGTTAGCGAGGTTATCTAAATAACGAGTAACAAGAGGGGCAACCCCCTACTGAACCAAAAACAATAGTGGACGGTCGACTTGTTAGTAAACTACAAAATAACCTCAACAAGAGGAGAGAGAAAGAGGTGTAAGGTGAAGGGAGGAAAGAGATAGATTTGTTAGGTGAAGGGAGGAGAGAGAAACAGGTGGTGTGCATGTGTTAGCCGTTGGGAATAGATGTATGATTAATTTAGTGTGATTAGTTTTATTTATGTTTAATTTGTTTATTACTGTATAATTATTGTTAATTAAGGTTGTAAGTATGCAGTAAAAATTAGGGGTCAACGCTCGGTCAAAGGCTTTAGGTCTTTTCTCACAATCCTTTTTTTATCTATATTTTTAGTCTCTTTTTACATAAAATATTTTAAAAGGTGTTTACTCAAAGAAAATTTTTTGAAATTATTTTTTTTTTTTGGCAAAAAAGTCCAAAAAAATATTAATCTGTTTCTTAGCAACGTTTATTTTTTGTATTTGCATATGTTAACTTATATTTTGAACACTATATTTCCAGGCCATTGCTAAGATAATCGTTCGCAGGCATTTTCATTCTCAAATTGATGTGGTATGTCCTTATCTTCCTACACCTTGAATGTATTTATTTTTGGAATTCCTACATTTTAATATTTCATATTTTTAAAATTTTCAATTACATAATACTTGTATTTGAATTCCTTGATTTTATTTACTGATTAGGCTATACTCATTCTTATATTTAGGTTGTTAAATTTATCTCTCTTTTTTTCACGGGAAAGTTGTTCTGAAAAATTTAGCAATCAAAAGAAATAAATTTAGTTTAGACTAATGTGTA
>SNQN01000610.1:36646-49758 GCA_008642245.1 Bassia scoparia
TTTGAATGGAGGGTCAAAATTTATTTCACCAAAAAAGTAAATGTGCATAATTTTATACATGAACGTGCATATTTTTATACATAAATGTGCATATTCATAAAAAAAATGCACATTCATGGAAAATTCGTGCACATTCACTATAAAACTTATGCACATCCTAGCCGTCCATCTTAAAAATCAAGGGCCAAAATTGCTTCTCACACTTCTCATTTTAAAGGTACTTCTCATTGGATCCTAACCTTATATATATATATATATATATATATATATATATATATATATTCACAAACAGATGAAGTTTACCTTTTGTCAATGTTATTCCACAGTGAGCATGGATATCGTGCTTGTGACTTGCAAGGGGAGTCCTCTACATTATTTAGGCCTTTCGTAAACATATATTTTGGCGTTGCATATCTGAGGTGCTTAACCAATTATGAACATTGGTATGTTTATTTAAATTAACGTGTCACTTTCTTAATATTAAATATGGTGTTCTAAGATATACTATTGAATTGTTCACTTCTCTAAGTCATCCCCGAGCATTTTGAAATTTCTCAATCACGTTCTTTAATTTTGTTTCTTTTGTCTAATCTATAACCCTCTCCTAATTTGTTTTTAAAGAATCCTGAAACAATTGCAAAATACTCCATTCGTTACGTTTTATTTGAAACAATTGACATTATTTATTAATGGTAAAATATTCAATTGTTTCAAGTAAAGCGTAACGGAGGGAGTACAACATACTAATATTTWATTTCTCATGAATAATATTCATTATTTGTTGCATTTATTTTGTTACCCAAGAAATATATTCATTGTATTTGCATGTCACTTTAGTGAATATATATACATAATTTGAATGTCTTCATTAATTATGTATGTAACTTACGATTAAATATAATGAATGTAGTGCAAGAGGTGAAGAGTTTGTCGTAAGGGCTTTTAACGGTGGTACAAAGAAGGCAACTCACAAATCAACTTTACCTTATTGGAGAAGGTATATTGCTACTAAAGAAAGTCTCCCGTCTAGGTAATCATCTATTTTATATTATAAATCAAACACCCAAATTTTCTCGTTAATTTTTGTGTGGATTTTTAAGCTCTCAAAGAAAAAAGATAGATAAATATTTAACAAAAACTATTGTGTGCAACCGCCTTACAATAATTTATTGTAAAACGGAGTCTTTGATATATAGAATTGATAAAGTTATGGTTTTAATGCCTTAAGTTACTTCTTTTTCCACCCTGATCCTTAATACATAAAAGTGTAACTTACAAGATAAAATTACAAACTTTTGACTTTAAGCGTAACTTGGAATTCTATTAGCATCATTTTAAAGCTAGAAAAATGTAAACTTTAATTTTCTTTCTCACATTTGCAATTATTATTGCAATCATAGTAATGATAGTCACTTTAGCACCAGTACAAAAAAATCAGTTTTTTGGCTAGATGTGCATGGTTTTTCATTTTTTATATATTAAATTACCGTTTTTCCTAACTTTTGTCATACTTAATTAAATATTAGTGAAAAAAAATATATCTTATCAAACTAACTGTAAAAAGTCATGTATATTATTATAAAGTAAACACCTAAGTTTAAGTTACGTTGATTAAATTTTTTGTACATGACTTTTGCCCCTAGGATACATTTAAAAACACAAAGTAAAATAACTTAACTATAATAGCAATAATGTGAACAGATATTTTTATCAAAATATAAACAATATAAAATTAATAAAGAAATATAAAAACAAAAATTATAAAATGGAAATACCTAACAACTTATATATAACATCAAATTCAATGAATATAAACTAGTAAATAAAAGACATTATATCTTATCTAAAAATCTTAAAATCTATAAATTTATAACCTAATATAAAAATAGTTAAAATAAAACGGAAGATCTAACACTTAAAACATTTGATCTAAAAAAAAACAAAAAAGAATATCATCTTATTTAATGTTTTTATAGAAATAACTAAAGAATAAAAAAACAGTGAAATTAAAAAATGAAAAAACATTTATAACTTAAGAGACTACTCTACATCTAAAACTACAACGCATAAAAAGAAGATACCATATCCAAAAAAAATTCATCAAAATAATAACTAAATATATAAAATAAAACGACAAAAATAAAATTATCTAACCATTAATACCTAGTCCCTACTGTACGCTTCAATTTAAACTTTTAGTCAGGATTCAAATGTCACATACTCAGCATTCATCCTTATAATATATAATTAATGTTCCAATCGTTGTTAGACTTCTGTATATACATGAGTATTTTTGTTCCGATTCATTCAACTTATCTCGAGTATTGTTAAAATACTTATGCACGCTGACTGCAGAAGAAACGGCTCTAGTTGAATTTCTTTATACTGGAGACTAAATTCTCTTTATATTATTAATTACTCAGTGAGTTTAGTACCAGTTTCGAAAAATATGCTACATACTTTGTCATTTCAATCAATTACCTCCTTTAATAGTAGTCAAGACATACATTGTTCATTGTTTCTTGAAACTCTTCTTATTTAGTTTCTTGTTGGTGTGCAACATTGCCAAAAGATAAAAAGTTGACTTTAAAGAAATAAATGATCTAGCAATGTTATTATAAGTTGATTATCATTCGAGTGATGATAAATTAGTTTGCTCTCTGTCATTACTCGAGCTTTCGTTATCTTGTCTATTTGGTGTAATTAGCATGTTCTATTAATCAAGTATTATTAATTTAACCCGTGTAGTTCTAAACGATTTTTATCATATAAAGAATATGTTTTTTGTTGTATTTTCATTTAATGTTAGAAAAATATTAAGTGTTAGAAGACAAAGTAGTTCCCAATACATTTTCTCAAATCTGTTGCAAAAATAAAATACAACAATCTTGTTGAGACGTTATTAGTCTTGGATGGAAAATTTGTTGACTAGGTTGACAGGTTTATAGATATCAACTGTACCTCCTTTTCTTAAGTATACCTTGATTTTAATTTAATTTGCACACACTACCTATAAAATCACATAAGAGGGGATTGTGGTATTTTATTGCCCTTAATGTGTTTCGTACAATTAAAGCAACCTATTTATAAAGTTATGTAATGGTAGTTTGGCCCTTAATACAAGGTTTAAAACCTTGTGTTTGATGGTATCATTGCTCTCAGGCCAACCATGTCTAATTAATGGGAGTGATGCTGTTTAAAATAGTAAGATAATTTAAATTACTACGTTTTTTGCGATACAATAATTTTCACTCAGACTTACACTCTAGTGAGAATTTATGCTCGTTATATCTAATTCAATATTACGAACTGTCCTTGAGAGTGGTGTATGATGTTGATTACGGATTGATGTTAGGATGTTGTATGTAATGTATGTATAGGTAATTTTGGTTTTGTAGTATTTTGTATTGACTCTTGTTGTATTGTATTATTTGTGAAGTATGTATGTGTTGTATTAGATGTTATTTAGTGTTATTTATTATGTATTAGTGTGAAGTATGTATGATTTGTATGTATGTATGTATGTATGTAATGTACACTGTTAGTGTATTTGATGTATGTATGTCTAGTATGTATGTATGTATGTTAGTATGTATGTATACTCAATTAGCTCCATTATTTTTCCTTCAAACTCCAAATGTCTTCTTAAATTGTGGCTATGGATGTATTGTATGTATGTATGTACCAGTAGCGGTTGTATGATCTATGTTATGTAGATGATAGTGTGACCAGACTGTATAGAACCTAATGTGATTTTCTATAGAGAAAGAACGTAGAGACTTAGGAGATGTCTTCCATCCTTTGTTCCATACTTTACACATAACCAACGAGTCAGTATCCTGTGACTGTTTGGCCAAGGCTGATAATTGATATCCTAGAGAAAATTCTATATTATAGTTGAGTAAATGTGAAAAATTCTTGTGATTTTGGTTTTCCGTTGAAAATTTTAATCAACATAATCCACTAGAGAATTACATTTCTTTATATTATTTTGCGATAAAGCAGTGGTTATACTTCCAATAGTATGCTTAAGCAACATACGTTATAGATGCGTCAAAACATCTTGGTCTATCATCCTGTTTTATTTGTGTGTTTGAAATAAATATTACACCTCCATTCAAAATCGATACAAATTCAACTAGATACTAAATCGTTCAACCCACACAGTGTGCTTGTCTGGACCGAAAGCAATCCTCGTCGGTTCAACTATCGTCGATTTTATGATTGAAACCTGATTGCTACGGTTTGTGTTTGTTCCAATCCCTGTTGGAAGTTGTGGTCGTAACTAAGGGAAATCCCCCCACTTACATCGTATTTCAGGCTTTAACGTCTTTTCATATGCCGTACTACGATAATTATTGTGGCATGTAGATATTTGAGTAAAGGACCACAATAGAGTCTCACACACAACTGTGGCGAAGACCTTGTTTTCCGAATGAACTCCGATTAATTCAACCTTGAAAGAGTGACATATCATAATTAAAACCATTTCTTATCAGAATACACCACGCAACACAATTCTTTGATAATATTACAATATTGCCAATGAAATCCTAATTCACGTGACACAAAGTCCCAAAATCCACGTCCCCTATCTTACTTCTCCGCTACATTGATCCCTACAATACCCTAGTTCTTTTTTAAATAAACATCAAAAAATATAACTACTCTCAATTCATCTTCTCCATATCTACACTCGAATACTTCTGAGTTTTTCTTCCGTTAAATATATATTTGCAACACTACTCTATCCCATCTCAAAATAAATCCTTATTTGTAGTTATCCTATACACCATCAAGAACTCAATATATTGGTTGTGTTACCTCACCGAGTCTCACATTTCACGCAACCTTTCATACAGCTCTATTATGTTTACTTACACATACTTTATGCAATAAAAATAATAAATAACATAATTGAAAGCGATTAACACCACAACCAATATACTTGTGCGAGATGGGAAAAAGTATATAACCAAAAATTTTTCGTCACACAGCCTAGATGCGCGGAAAATATGAAAAGAGAAAATATTTAAAAGACTGAATGAACAGAGGTATATAATGAGTATATAGTAGCTACGAACAATAAACCCATAATGTATCCACCTCGGCCATTCTAACGTAATACCCTTATATATAAATACTAATAACTTATTATGGTAATATTATAGATATACCACCTCATTAAATCATATATAAGATTGCCCATGTATACATCTTTGGTGAACAAAGCGTATATCAACCATTCTATGGTTTCTCCAAACATTTGCTACGAACTCAACGAAAAAAAAATACCCAATAATTCGATCATGCTCACAACAAACATTGACATTGGGAATACGACCACCTACTATAATTTGTTTTCAAATTAATGTCGACAATCTACAAACCATTAATTCGGAAGCTATCAAGATAAAATCCAATTAAAAACATTTACCATAAACTTTAGCTCATTACACGACCCTAATTTCGCAACACACTGTTAATCAGTCAAAAGCCTCGATTAACAACCCAACATACTGATTCGGGAAATAGGCCGTAATGTCGAATTTGTACGTGTAGTGTACACGTCCAACTGTCTGTATTTGCTGGGCCTTACTTTTACAGATTAGTTTGGTGACATATCGAATTGGTGCGGAATATTGGCTTAAATTTTGGGTAAGCAGATATATTTATGATACTTCAACAGAATAGAATTTGGGTCTAATATGCAATGATTAGCCGAATGATTCGACTACGTAAATTAAAAAATGAAATGATAGGCCATGCATTGAGTCTAGTGCATACACTTTGGTATGTTCGTGTTCAACACCCGAATAAGGAAGCTAGCAATTTTAAGGTCTTAGTTATTTTAAATGTGTGGTAATTTAATTTAATTTAGTTTCGAGCATTGTGATATTACCTGCTTCCAAAGTGGTGTCGAGTGTTCCGGACTGTTGTCAGTGTTCTAAATGTAAATAACAATTCCCTACATACTTTGAATGGAAAGGTCTTTCTTTTTAATAAGGATGTGTGAGCGATATGCGTTCGTATTTCTTATGTGCAATCATGCACAATGCATCACTGTTGTGTAGTTGCGGTCCCATCTGAAGGAATGTATAACGCGTTACTATGTAGGAGTTGGAGCACACCCTGCCCACTGATGTAAAAATCCATACAGGATAATATAGGTTTCTTTAATTTTTTTAACATATTTGTCATTAATCATTGGTTAATTATATATGTGAGAGTAGGAATACTTAGCAATAAAAGCTCTCGTAGTGTTTGTCGCGCTGTCCGTGTGGTGACGCGAGCAGTGTTCCGTTGGGCTTGGGTTTGTGGCTCTGACCGGTTCCTTCTCTTCGATCATCACCCCACTAGACCGTTTGTGCAGCTAGAAAACCACTGAAAACAACAAAAAAGCCATGATAAATTGATTTATTTCCAGAGGTATAGGCCAACTTTACAAAGATTATACATTCTACAGAATAAAAGATATACGTGACAATTAATAAATAGAGGGTTAGGGTGGGTTAGGGTGATTGATAAGTGTGATAATATGAAGGTTACGGTAATAGACTAGCGTTCCATCTTGTGCACCATCCTACATGCAAATGTGTTACTTTTTATATGAGGGTAACAGATAGATGGTACAATTGAGAGAGACAAAAAAGGTATTTGAGTGATATTGTTCGGGTTAATGACTTACTATGGAGAATATTAACTTATCTATAGTTTATCCATCTAAAAGAGTTATATTGTTGAAGTTGTTCTACTCGTGGTTGAGTAGATGTAGATTTTATATTATAGTTTTGTCAACTATTTTTTATATAGTAGTATATTATAAATAGAAAAATATGTCCATTATCTCCTCAGAAAAGCAAACATCCACTATATTGCGTATACTACTTAACGATTAACGTATATATTCAAGACCATCATATTACATGTCTCTATTCCCTTAACATGTAATGTTATCAACAGACATTCTAATAGTGCAAAACGTTTAAGTACCCGCGTATGAATCTTTTAAGAATATTAAAACCGGCCTGTAGAAATAAGTCTAACCGGAGAGATTGAAAGTACAACTCAAAATATAATGAATATAAACAACCACTGGAAAAATTAGCCGAACATCTAAGAACAACAATTTTGATAAATCAAACCATCCTACAAATATATCTTGGCGTGGAGCCTTGATAATTTGTGGGCTTTCGAATTCTTCTCCAATTTATCGTAACCCAATTTTGGAAAATCAAAACTCTACATTTCTGACACGCATTAAATATGTATAGCCCAAACCATCGATGACCATAAGGAATCAAGACAACACCGCACCGGCATAAGTCGATCCCAATTGGATTTAATTGATGAACGATACCCACATACATTACCAACGCCAATTCAGACAGAATAATCTGCAGACATCTTAGCGTATTCCGCACTGACCTTTTTACATGTGCTCCATAACGTGTACGAATATCCTATAAATAGAAAAAAAGCACAATTTTCGAGAGATTAAAAATCATGCATATGGCACGACATCATCCGGTTGGATACCACGCCAAACCCCCTTCACTCATGGTTCTACCCACCGGTACAACTTGACCGCAAAACTCTTGCCTTACCTTGCTCCACTAAGGACCATATCCCAAAGAAATCCACTCTCCACCCCTTGAGATATGGACTCCAGATGCAAAACACCAAACCACACACATACAAATCAGAGACCCATTGACGAGGCTACCAGGCCTACTGCCAGTGAAATCTCCACATGGTCCCACTCCTACTGCAAGCGCCATCTAACGAGTGTACATTCAGAGGTTCCTTCCGATAGTATGCAAATGGTGGAAACCACCGCAATCACTAAATCGAGATAAGATTGCATTACACCGTTGGTTGCGAAAATGAAAACGAAGACACACTAAGAATAGTCGATCACGTTCCGCCTGAAGCCCTTCTCATGACGACACCCACATCACATTATTATCTATTGCGAATCAGTCCAAGACCACCCTCTAAAATACTCCAAAATTTTTCAGGTCCGTCCCGCTTCCCCTCGCCATCTCGGCGAATTAATACAGCATATAGAACGTAATTGAGGTATTATCGGTATTTGCGTTTGAATGTGTCAGTGTTATAATCTAACGAGTTAGATTTGTCGTCATCTTTGTAATTGTTTTGGCAGAGCAGTTACTTATTATATTCGTTCTTCAGTTCCGATACTTCTTTTGAGATGTGGATTCATTTGTTAGTTTTTGATTCCATCCTATATCCATCCTTTAATTCCTTCAACAATCAAGAGTATATAGAGGCAAATTCCCAAAATAAACATATTAGAAGGTTAAATCATTAATCTAATATTTTTAATACATAATACGAATTATATTTTAGAGGTCACACATCCTTCGAATAAACAAGACTATGTCAGAAGTATGTGTATTCTTTTAAATCTCATGAGGATGAGTGGGTGTCACCACCCACATTGCAACTCTCTCCTCTCTCTTCTCTCTGCTCGATCTCTATCTCTCTTCATATTCTAAGTCTCTCTCTCTAGCTGGTCCAAGCGAGTTGTGGGCAAGACACCAATCTTAAGGAATTCCAGCCAGTCGAGATATTCTATATATTTCCAGATTCCAATCCTTAAATGAAACATGAAGCGTAAGATGCGTATCTTAGCATGGGAATTCGCTTGTCACTACACACTAACAATGCACAAGAATGACCCAGGGTCATACATTAGTGTGAACATTGTTCAAGTCAAGCTAGACACCCCAATATTAGAATGTAAAAAGTGCGTGAACAAAGAGTGTTTTTCAATGTGTTTTTCAACCTTGCTCTTCCCCTGTTGTGTATCTAAGGTGCGACGACTATCAACATCACCTTCTTAGCGATAAGCGTGACGGAATAATGAGGGTCTTATATGTGCGTGCTCAGTGTGAGTTGAATAGAGGGATCTTGAACATCATATCTTGTGTTGAATCCTTTCTGCTTATTAGTCTCCATTATTGCACCTTTTGGCACAATTGGTTTAGCCTCTCAGATTACTGAATTACATCATTAGACAATGCAGCGTGTCCAAACAAACCGTGTAAGCAACCTAAATACAGACAGTATGCACCTTTACCACAGCTCCAAGTTGTGTGGACAAGTTCGAGTGGCACAGCAGACGTTTTCAAGGGAGTCGCTGTGACCTTGAGTAAAACAGTTGGCAAACACAGAACAACATTGTCCACAAAATCTCATGTCCTAACTCTTGATTAAAACTAAATGTTACAGAAACAAGGAAAAAGATGCATGAGATCTTTGCGTTCCCATTTCACTGTGATTGCAGATGGGTGTTGTACTAAGACTGTGCCTGCCCAATATTAGCCTAGTATAGTTAATTCAATACACAAACCAAGAGCGTAGGCTGCAGAAACTAACTCACCTAAGTAAGTAAAACAAAATAAAATATATTCTTAAGCAAATGTTTCTTTTACAAAATGTGTACAGGAACAAGAAGAATACGATCATCATCCCTTGATCGTAATGCCAATTATTTCAGAAGATAACGAAAACATTTATATGCGTATGACATACCGACTGCTCAACTTAGTCCTTGACAGACATTCAATAGTTTGCGTTATATGTTTGTTGTTAGAATGAATATCTGAACAAGTTTTGTCTATAGAAGAATGTGGTGCAAATTACTGCGATCCTCTATATGGCTATTCCAGAGTGCCCAGCAACCCCCAACTCATTAATAATATATCTCATAATATATTAACTCGGAAGTTATTGAATTAGGCGGCGTAATGTCAATTATCACAATAACTACCAAGGTAGATATGAATTAGAAATCTAAAAGCTACACATGTCACTAGGCCCCACCGTCACTTGCAATAACCGCATAATGCGAGTAACTAAAATAATGTGCACACACTATTAGCCAGTTTCCTTAGCGCCATTAAGTAAAAAGCCCAAGTTTTAATAACTCGCGCTAGCCTGAGGTAATACGAAATTATTAATTACGATGCGTAATGTTGCGGTACTATTATCAGTTCAGTATCGCCACTATCTATATCTCAAATTGGAATTCAGCATCACTACAGAAGGCTCACAAGACGCTCTAATATCCCGTATAATGATGATGACTAATAGGCTAAAATGCATTTGAATCTCTTGCTCCAAGATTACAGGATATTAGTACGGACTTGTCGATCGTCTAATGCAATAGTATAGCCACGAGAGCCACAGTTTAAATAAAATTGTATCATTCAATAGTATACACAGTTATAAGAAAACGAATATCTGATAGACTCAATTCCTACGCTTAGTAAGAGAAAGAGTTTCATTAGTCATCTTCTAGTGCACGAAAGGGTATGAAAAGGTATCAGGCACTCCATGAAAGTTCACTTGCCTCCATGATACATTATCGTGATATCACATGCAGGTACCTTGATATCGTCCCATTGACTGGCTAAATCACCCAGTCATGAATAACATATTTACCCAAACTCGCCATGTACAAGCTTTATCATCTGGGCGCGATCATACCTATCTCTACATGAGCGATAAATCTCACAGAGATTCATATGTCGCAGATTGAAGGAACTTTTGTGATTATTCACGGTCATTACAAAAACATATGAATCGAGAGGGCAATCTCTTTCTATATACAAGATTACAAAGAATACTTAAATGATCTCTCTGATGTCACAAATGGAATAAGAAGCAATTAGAATCAGTGCGATGGCACCATTGGCCTAGCACCACTCAAAAAATTGAACTTTGATGAAGAGTGAAATTGACTTAAGAATATTCGAACTTTTACACACAACAAGTTAAGAACCAACTCATCTTACAGACGTGAATAGAGCTAGGAACAAAAGCGTATCGAAGGTATGACCCATAAATCCTATACTAGTGCATGTCTTTGTCGACAATCACAGCAATTCATAGTAGAAGACATACATCCCACCACCTCCCTCCATCGTAAGCTTCTATTACCGTATCACTCCGTCCCAAAACCTGCCGACACTGAATTAACGCGTATCTCCTAAGTGCCATTCTGCACTTAGCTGTAATGCAAGTGAGACAACAAATAGTAGGCCAATCGTGAGATAAATACTCTCAAATAAAGTCTGCAAGCAAAGCCGTGCTCTTATTTTGAGTTAGCCCCCCTTTGTTATCGTTGAAACAAACTACTATAATCGGGCAACGTTATCCAAGTTTGTGCGGTTAGATATAGGAACCTGCTTTACTATAATAACGTTAAAGCTATTTAGTATCGGTAACACGGAGAAGGGCATGCGGGCTTTCCCCCTGGTTTAGGATTAAAAGTGGGTCAAAAAGCCACAGTCTCAAAAAAACATAAAACAGCAATAGATATATTAAGGAAGACTTTCCATTTACAATTTTGTAGAAAAGGAAGAATATACTTAGTAGTATTATGTATGTTTGATGTTAGAGTATACGTTGCAAAGTGCTTCTAAAAAAGTCTAAGGGTCTATCTCGTACAGTAAAAATTCGTGTACAAGATTTGTAGCATCAAATTAGAAATTATCCGCTAATTCTCTACAGAATATTGCAATTAAAGTAACCTGTAGCTAGGGAATTACCCAAATCCGTACCTGTAAATGTTTGAAGCTGCATGCAAATTCGAGTAGGCATACCTCTCCTACGGAATAATTAATCCATGTTGGCTAAGGATGTGCTCTACAGCTGAATGAGAGCAAAGTTCGCAAAAACTTCTTCATGAACCCTCCACATAAATGTGGTGACTTACACAAAATAATGCTTCCTTTTATATGCGTTCTTACATTTAATGACTCAGCCCCAAAATAACTAGGCGTACTGTAAGGTTGCATAGACATGTGTTCTTCGCACATTTTTCGAACAATGACAATTGTTAGTCGAAGTTCCGAGTGCTCAATACTCCTATGCCAAAACAACTTAACGAGCACAGAATAGTGTAGGTTTTTGTTTACGACACCTACCCCTCTAATCCTTATGTTTGTGGCTTGGGGAGGTAATTAAAGGGGTAGGAACCAGATAGTGGCCATTACAGCTGCCCCATCCATCACTTCCTTTACTAGAGTTATTTATAAAATTATAAAGAAATAACTGCTTTTTTAAAATAAACGCCTGACGAGATGATGCCAACATCTATCTAATTAAAGTCGATAATGCGCTAGTCTGCTGTAACATATGCCAACATCAGCCGCTTTCCTTAAGATCATATATGCAGATGGGATGAGCGATTACAGAATGTAAATAGGAAGCGAAGGGAAATTGTAATCGTCTTGAGAATACATGTGAATACAACAATACTTAAGCTGATCTGGAAATTCGGAACACATAAGTATCAGGAGATTGAAAAGATGCAAAAAGTAACCTTTTACCATTTTCGAGTGTGTTCCCATAAAGTGAACAGATAAGCAGCTACCCCGAGTATCGTCCAAAAATTGCGTGCTATTAATGTCACACAAGGATACTAAGCTCGGATACGATTGGCATTAATTATGGGGCGACCTATTACAGCGCATATCAAGTCATGTATCATGCACCATGCATGGAAATATAAAGACTGAGTTGTGCAATAGAATTAAGTTTAATTTGATTCATGTCTTTAAGTGGTCTGCCTGGAACGTGATTTGAGTTTAGAACAAGTTTAGGACTAACTGTTTGTTAGGAATATCTTATTAGCTTTGTTGGATAAGGACTAAAACTACGCTAATACAATTTATTAGCTATGTGTAGCTGTCCCGGATATCCTGATTAGCCATTAGTCGTGGTTGCTAGAAGAAAAGCGAGTGATATAATAATTATATTGCTGGCAGACTAACCAAATGATAGAGTGTGGATAATAATTCTTGAGTCGTATTGTAGTGTGTAGTTAGTTGGATGTTTCCTCTCCCTTCTGATCTGGCTCTTCGTATTTAGCCTAGGGTGTTGAGAAACTGAAGCGATGGTGGTGAGGTGGAGTACTGTGGTGTATTG
Source organism: Bassia scoparia (assembly GCA_008642245.1). Taxonomy (NCBI): domain Eukaryota; kingdom Viridiplantae; phylum Streptophyta; class Magnoliopsida; order Caryophyllales; family Amaranthaceae; genus Bassia; species Bassia scoparia. The sequence goes on from SNQN01000610.1 coordinate 49,610, forward strand.
TTACGTTGGTTAGGACTAGATTGCGCTCTAATAATTTCGTTATTTGTAGAACCCGGTTAAACTTTGAGGCCCGCTTCTCCACTATGAACCATTTGAATACAATTTTCCCCTACCTGTGTCCCTCCAAACTTTGTTTTATTATGAAAATT
>SNQN01000610.1:64708-84143 GCA_008642245.1 Bassia scoparia
GTCAATCTTGTATGCACTTTCCCCTATTTTACAAGAACCTTGAATGGACCAGCAGCCTTAGGCTTCAATTTGTTTTTGCATTCATTGGGAAAACATTCTTTTTGTAGGTGCAACCATACMAAACCTCCAACATTGAATGTGGGTTGAGTGCAYCAGCTGTTAGCCCGAGTCATGTAATTGTGATTCATCTTTTCAATTTAGGCTTTAACCTTTTGGTGTAGCTTGAACAAGGCTTCCATTCGTGATTGTGCATCTAAATGGATCATGTTACCCTTGGGAATGAGAGCAAGCTCTAATGGAAGATAAGGGTTGACATCATATACAACTTCAAATGGAGACTTTGAAGTAGTGCTAAAATGACTCCGATTATAAGCAAAGCAAATTCAACATGATCAACTTGATATCCGAATTCTTTTAAGTCTTATTCACGAGTTGTCTTAGGATAATCTCTAATGTTTGATTTGTTACTTCYGTTTGGCCATCTGTTTGAGGATGATGAGAAGTACTGAAAAGCAATTTCGTACCAAGAAACTTCCATAGGGTGTGCCAAAAATGGCATAGAAACTTTGTATCTCGATCATAAACAATGCTCAAAGACATGCCATGTAAATGTACAATCTCCTTGAAGTAGAGGTCACCAATATGTGTATTATCATCCGTTTTATGGCAAGTAACAAAGTGAGCCATCTTTGAAAACGACCTACCACCACCATTATTGCATCTTTTCCTCTTTGTGTACGAGGCAAGGCCACAATAAAATCCATACTCACACTTTCCCAAGGTGTAGAAGGAACAGGAAGAGGAGTATACAAACCTCTGTGGAATGACTTCTTTGATGTTTGACAAGTATTGCATTGTTCCACAATTGTTTGTACATCTCGCAGCATCTTGGGCCAATAAAAGTGTTTTTATAGAATATCCATGGTCTTATGGACGCCAAAGTCACTAGCAAGGCCACCCCCATGTTCCTCACGAACTAGTAGTTCACAAACCCCACAAATAGGAATACAAAGTTTATTTCCCTTGAAAAGAAATCCATTAAGAATTGAGTACTCACCATTTGGATTTTTAAGAATCTTGGAAAAGAAAATTTCTTCTATTTAGTAGTCCTTAATATTTTCAAACTGTAGGACTTTTGTTTCCACCATTGCTAACAAATAGTGTCTTCTTGAAAGTACATCTGCCACCATATTGMTATTGCCTTCTTTGCACTTGGCATGAAAAGTAAAAGATTGCAAGAATTCAACCCACTTGGCATGTCGATGATTGAGTTTTTGTTGGCCATTGATGAAATTTAAGGCTTCATGATTAGAATGCAAGATAAAAGGATTTAGGTGCAAGTAATGTGACCAATGATCATGGGAACACACAATTGCATAGAACTCACGATCATAATTTCAGTATTTGAGCTTTGCACCATTTAACTTTTCACTAAAGAAAGAGATTGGTAAGAATGCCCTAATCCCTACGCCACTTGCATCACTCTCCACTTCAAACAATTTTTCAAAATCTAGTAGAGCAAGTATAGGAGCATTRCAAAGTTTCTTTTTGACATCTTCAAAAGCAAGTTGTGCCTTAGGAGTCCACTTGAATTTCTCATCTTTCTTTGTTAAAGCAGTAATAGGTTCCATGATGGTAGAAAAATTCTTGATAAATCTCCTATAAACAAATAGCCAAGCCATGAAAACTATGCACCTCATGTCAATTTCTAGGCGCCACCCATGTAGAAATAGCCTTAACCTTTAATGGATCGACATGGATACCCTCTAACAAGAAATAATATATCCAAGAAAAGTAATACTAGAAACCACAAATTCACTTTTTTCAAGCTTCAATTCCCATAGAATTTTACRTCCCTTAACTTGTTATATAGTAATTTTAGATGATTTAAATGCTCCTTCTCATCTTTGGTATAAATCAGAAATACCATTTAAATATACTACCACAAATTCAATAACGAAAGGACATAGTACCTCATTCATGAGTCACATGAAAAAACTAGGAGCGTTGCAATGTCCAAATTAAAGGGCATAACCAACCATTCATAAAACCCTTGTTTAGTTTTGAAAGTTATTTTCCATTCATCGCCTTCTCTAATGCGCTTTTTATGATAACCACTCCACAAATCAATCTTTGAAAAGATCTTGGAACCATGCAGCTGATCAAGCATATCCTCCAATCTTAGCATACGAAATCTGTACTTGATTGTGATATTGTGAACATCCCTTGAATCAATACACATGCACCAAGAACCATCTTTTTTGGGAACAAGCAAATCAGGAACTGCACAAGGACTCACACTTTCTCGAAAAAATGCCCTATTAATCAATTCTTGAATTTGTGTTTGTAATTCTTGACTTTCTTGAGGATTACACCTATAGATAGGTTTGTTTGGGATAGGAGCGCCTAGTATCAAATCAATGGCGTGTTCTATGTCTCTCAAAGGAGGCAAACCCTTAGGTAAACCACTAGGGAACACATCTTTAAATTCTGCCAACAAATCAAGCAATTGTGTACTAATATAAGGGTTGCACTAGATTTAGTAGATGYATAGTATTTTAAATAAGAACATACCTTCCTTTTTCCTGATCAATTTCAATAGAGATCTCTCTAGAGTTGACTAAGAAGACACCTTTTTTAGTTGGAATTTCCCTTGTTGGTCGTGGCTTGCAAGGAGTGGGGTGCAAAAAAAAAATTCGTCCATGCACGGAGACCGTGTAAGTTGTGGCTTCCTTATCATGTATAACCTTACAATCGAATTGTCATGGTCATCCAAGTAGTAGATGACAAGCATTTATAGGAAAAACTTGTATGCGTGCACGAAAACTCATCTTGGTATGGAGCAATAGAAAAACTTACCAAGGTTTGTTTTTTCACCTTAATTGTAGTTTAATAATCAACCCAATTTATTTTGTATGGTTTAGGATGTTCCCGTGTTTCGATCAAGATTCAGTTTGTCAACCATTATTTGAGACGCCACATTGGTGCAAGAACTACAGTCAATAATGACATTATACCCTTTACTTTGTATGCGTGCACTTGTGCCAATCAGTTTTTCACGTTAAGCTTTGTCTTCTCCTGTGCTAGAATGTAACATCCTTCGAATCACAAGCATCTCACTATCATCATGCTGTCTCTTATACACATCTTGGTGCAAGAACTACAGTCAATAATGACATTATACCCTTTACTTTGTATGCGTGCACTTGTGCCAATCAGTTTTTCACGTTAAGCTTTGTCTTCTCCTGTGCTAGAATGTAACATCCTTCGAATCACAAGCATCTCACTATCATCATGCACTTGAACATCCTCTGCAACTTATAATTGTGTGCTAGTTCATTTAGATTGTTATCCATAGCCAAATTGCGTTTGTGTGGACAATCTTTGCGTATATGATCTCTACTTGGACAATTGTAACATTGCCTATTCATTGCATTGGGCTGTAGATTGTTACTGCCCTCCTTAGATGAAGATGTTGAGACCACCTTAGTAGGATTAGGTTTAGGCTCATTAGGGGTTTGTGTCGTAGAAGGTATGGAAAAAGATTGTGATCCTAAGAATTTTTGTCTTTGATCTTTGGCAAGATTCTTCTCTATAATCATGGCTTTGTGACACATTTCRTCAAACCCTTGGAAAGAAGCAAGATCTATTTGATTGAAAATATGTCTTCCTCAATCCATGTTGAAATCGAGCGGCCATTTTTTGTGTCTCCTTTTCGACTAGATCACAAAGTAGAGTYAATCTTTCGAATTCACGRAGATATTCTTGAATAGACAAGTTTCCTTAGACATGATATGTAAGCTTCTTGTAAGTTTCATGCTCAAAATCTTTGGGAACAAATTTCTTGATAATTTCTTTTTTTAGTCGATCCAAAGATTGAATTGGCACCAACCCATTTTTCATGCGATCAGCTAACTATCTTACCACAACGATGCACACTTTGTCAACTTCAATATAGCAACCCTAAGACATGCAAAATCATCATATTCTATAAATTCAAAGAAACAATCTAGTCGCCTTACCCAATCGTGGACTTACCCAATCTAGTCGCCTTACCCAATTAACATTGTGCCATCAAATTCTAGAAGATCCGTGAATTTTACCTTTTTGTGGCGTCTGGTTTAGGTTGAGGTACTCATTCCTTTTCCTCCTCATCATCTTTGAATTTATCATAATACTTAGTTCCACGTTCCTATCCCTATCTTGCATTGCATCAATTCAGTTTGTTTGAGTATAAATGCTTTGTTGGAGCTCCCCATGTTGTTTTTCCATCTTCTCTACAATCTTGTTCATACGTGTGGCCTGTTTGGCATCCAACTCTTCAATTCTTTTAATGATTGCAGTGAATTGAGGATCCATAGTGTGTTGTGAAAAAAAAAATCTAGGGAAAACGCAACTAAGACCTCGGAGATGACCCCGAAGAATCATTAGCTCTTGATAGCCATTTGATGTGGATTTAATAGCAAGTAGCTCTCAATTCAAACTCAGAAAATGAACCAAAAGTGAGGGAATCGAGTGTGGAAAAACTGGACTGAAATTAAGTTCAACTCCACAGAAACGAATAATAGGAATTAAAGGATCTTAACTCACAAAGAGCACTAAGCGCCAATATAGTTAATCAAGCGAGTCATAGAAATATTTCACAGARTTCATAAGGGTTTTCTTAAWMAACAAGGGAGTAATTYGAACGAAAGAATAATATGATTTTATTAATGAATTCGGACATTGTTTACAATACTAGTAAATATCTAAAACGAACTAAGATWATTTAAGGAAAGATATAAATCTTATCAACAAAATATCCTAACTAATTCTAACCTAATATATCCTAACAAATMTGATTAAAACTAATATAACAAGCTGGATTTAATATCTGATCCTCACCAACTCTATTTAATCCTAACAACCGTAACTAAATCTAACTAATCCTAACAAACTTTAACATCTTCTGATTACATATGTTTCAGATTTTCCCACTCCTAACTAACTAAAATATCTTCTAACACAGTAAATCAAAATAATAAACCTAATATTCTAACAAACTTAACAATCTGATGACATATGTTTCGGATTTTTCCCACTTGTACGGATTTGTCCAAATTCTACCAAAATTTTCCGAATTGCTTCATCATTCCAAATTCGTTCCAAATTCTTTCTTGTTTTCCTCTTTGCCGTGACTTTCTTCAATAACCATATATGTGTCAATTCTAAAATTATTATGCTTTATTCTATTGTCGATTTTCAATTCAATAGGGTAATATTCAAGAATAGCCAACGAATCCTCGTCACTTGGGTAGCATTATGCTCAATTGGGTGTAATTACGCCCAACTATTCGTCCCCCTCACATGACTTTTCCTATAAATAGGCACCCCTAGTATGAGTTTTGGGAAGGACTTTTGGGCATTTTGCAATTTTCTTACACGGTTCTCTCTAGACTCTCTCTCTAAAAAAATTGCTCAAACACATTTCACACACTAAAACACATTAGTTCTAAGGTTCTTCAAGGGTTCCTAAGGGTCCAAAAGCTCTTTTTTTGATCTATAACATCATGTTGCAAGGTTAATTTGATGCGAAAGTCTYAATTCTAACCCCCTTTTGCAGGCTAAATGACCAAATTGGTATAAAAAATACACCCTTTGACCATATAGGTATAAAAAATACAAAGCTGACATTTGGGTAAGTAATTTGGAATTTGACGACAAATTCACCTAATCTACCCCATTTTTTACTTTGACAAAATTGCTTAAATTTGCAATTTTACCACTTTCTAGGTGAATTTGTCGTCAAAGTTCAAATTACATACCCAAGTGTCGCTTGTGCTAATTATTATACCCATATGGTCAGAAGGTGCATTTCTTTATATCCTTATTTGGTCATTTGACCCCCTTTTGCATGCTTGATTAGAAATTTGACTTTATATGTTAATTTGCACGTAAATTGAATAACAAYTATTCGAAAAAAAATTAAAAACAACCTTAAGCAACATTTCTTTCTCGTATTAGTGCTTCCRTGCTTGTAACTACAATTATCATGCCTTAACAAAGACCGGTAAAATTTCATGTATTCACGCCTAATAAGACAACTATGAACAAACGACACTAGGCTCCTCGAATATGGAATCAAACACACATGTCACAACAACAATTAGTTCTACTTTCATATATTTTTGTTAAACATTATGCCTAATAAATTGTATGCTTATGGTTATGAGCGAGTAGAGGCCGCTAGATGCCGGGGGGGCATCGTGCACTACTTCTCCCTTAAAATTGTCCCCTAATCCATGACTTTTGGTGCACGATAGACTATGGAGGCCTTCGTCTTACTTTATGGAATCTTAGGCAACGCTTAAAATGGGTTACGCAGCTCCCGAAAGAGTGCGATGTAGACTTTCTCTACTTGTTTTGAGTATAATACACACAACTCTAGCATACTCCCACTATGTAAAAAAGCATGAATTAAATTCTACCAAAAAATCATCACCAGTTGGCCAACCCCCGGTAGATTGACCAGACCAGTCGGACTGGTGATGCCCGCCCCGTACAAACTTTCTACTTGGGCCATGTTAATGCGCCATCTTTTGAGTATCTCCTCCCTATCTCTTGACCATCTACCTTAGTGTTATGTTCAATCGTCAGACTTAAATCCCATGATACATTGTATCTCGGTCACTGTTAGTCAACAAAGTCAACTAAATAATTTTAGTCTCTAATAATTGCCTCTTAATTTGCAAGAGCGATATTACTTTGAGTCCTTGCGATAAAAACGATGAGAAATTAGTGAAGTGATCGTATGGATTTTTTTCCTAAAGCTTTAGTTAAATTATGATAAGTCTTATAGTAAAACATATAATGTGTACATATCATAATTTGCGATAAAAACGTATTACTTTTTGCTAGGACAATGCATAAATATACTTGCACAAAGTCCAAGAATAAATTACAAAACAACTCAGACATATCTTAAGCAACAAATTATGCATTACCACATTAGTGCTATCATTGTAAGGTTGTCTTTCGAGATATGACGCTAGCATTTGCATGCGTTTTTTGTCTTGTCCCATCATAATTGTAAGGTTGGCATTAATTATGTCTCTAATATGTATCTACATTAATAATACAAGTTCAAATTTTTTATAATAAAAATTAACTTCAGAAATTCAATTTTAACATGCAAGCAGTGCTTTTGGCAAATTATCTAAATTAAAAATAAGACTAGGAATTAGTACATAACTCTAATATTAGAGCATATAGATGACTAAGATCAACTATAGCATTGTTTTAGACTAAATTAATTTTACAACCTTAAAGAACAAGAATTTTAATCGTCTCGACCAACTCATAGTTGTTAGAGTCGATTTCTTCTTCCTCGTCGCCCTTAAAAGAACGATATTTCTTCCAGGCTAAGCCGGCATGTCTATAATGATGATGATGGTAATGATGATTAAGATTATGATGATGATGATGATCCTTCCTCGGGCATTTACAATGGTGCTACCCTTCACTTTTCTCTCCTCTTCTCCTCTGAGTCATCGTTCCATAGTTCTTCTTCTTCTTCTTCTTCTTCTTCTTTCTTCTTCTTCTTCTCTTTCTCTTCTTCTTCTTCTTCTTCTTCTTCTTCTCATCTTCTCTAGAATTTGAACCACTGGAATTTAAGATTAGTGAGAGCTTTCTTCTCCTTCGCCATAAATTTCAATAATCCTAGGAAACTTGGTGATGACATTTTTCATCTACAAAGTTGAACCTCTCTGATAATGAGCCTTATCAAGCACCATTTGAATTCAATTCAGGTGGCTATTGGATGGAATTTCTAAAGGGGAGAGAAAAAAAATGTTATTGGAGAAAAGATAAAAGGTATTGTATGAAAAACTATTAACCCTATTGTTTATAGGAAATTTAAAGGGGAATCTAGTAACTTCTCGTGTAATTACTCTTATCTCCACTTACCCTTAGCCTTTCACTTTCAAATTGTTATCATTTTTGATGACTTTCAACGGGTTATGCTCTCTTTGTAAGTCACGTGAGAAAGTTTTAAGCACCGTGATGTTGTTGTTCCAAAATATGATCACCATCATTCTCTAAACCAAAAATCATAGTCATTTGATAATGATGCGTTGCTGAATTAAAAATAAGGTACTAATTTTTTACTTATCAAAAGCCTCAAAGTCAGGATATCTTCTTTCTTATGAGAAGGTAAATTATATTAAAAACCAAGTCAAATACAAGGCTACCAAAATCCACAAACACAACAAAACAACTAACTACAAGCTACCTAATAGCAAGGAAGCCAAAGAACAAAGCAGAAAAAACATCAGCACAACCAGTGCCTCAACTGAACAAGTTTAGCACAACATTTCTCTGACTTAACAACAAAAAAAGAGATTTGATGATACAAATCACCTAAGGCTAGCTATGAGCACAGGAGAAAGACTAGGTTTCCCCCAAACTTCGCAATTCCTCTGAATCCGTACAACACATAGCAGGATAGTATAGCAACTATACACCACCTGTCTTCTAAATCTTCTTGGAGTTTGCGCCAGAACAGTGTTACAATGCTCCACATGTCCTCTAAATCTTCCTGTCTTCTAAGTCAGGATATCTTGATCGTAAATTTTGATGACTTACCCAAATGCTTGGTGTATACTGGCTCAAAAATTTGCCAATTAGTGCTATTGGAAATATTTCCCCATCTAGCTTTTGTAGTAGATAAACATTTTCGGACATAACCTTAACCAATCTAAATGCACCCTCGTATTCGGATGACCATTTACCAAAGATGTGGTCCTTGTAATTATTTTCAAGCAATGTCATCTTCCCACTAAATCTCCTTCAAAAAAACCTTGTGGTTAACTTTCTTGTTATAAGATTTAGCTACTTGATTTTTSTGGCCTTAATGMTTTCTAAAGCACACAAATGTTCTTCTTCCAYATCCATTAGTTCAATCACCATTTCCTCGCTATATTCCTCGAAAGACAAGTCCATTTATCTACCCACTCAAGTAGACTTGGCACTTAGCTCCACTGGAAGCACTGGTTCATGAACATGCACTAAGTGATACGGAGTCATTCCCCTTCCATCTCTCTTCGAAGTTCTATAGGCCTAAGTAGAATAATGCAGAAGAGTATGCCAATTCCTTGGATTATTTTCTACCATCTTAKATATCCCTTTAGCTATCATCTTATTAGTGGCTTCAGCTTGCCCATTAGGTTGTGCAAAGTATGGCATTAAATGGACTTTTCGAACATTGAATTCTTTGAGATATTCATCAAACTCCACTCATGTAAACATTGAACTTGATCAACTGTAATAGTTTATGGAATTCTAAACCTTCTAAATATWTTCTCTTGGAGAAACAAGTTGACCGTCTTTGCATTAAGCTTCTGAGAAGCTAAGACCTCAATCTACTTAGTAAAGTAATCATTATCTATCAAGATATACTCATAATGTCCAGATGAAGGTTGTTTTTATTGCTCCAATAGCGTCAATGGCCCATCCTCAGAATGGCCAAGGCTTARTTATTTGATCTAATTCGATTGCTAGAGCCCTACTTACTTATTGGTTTAAATCTCTAGCATTGATTACAACCTTTGGCTTATTGCAAACAATCTCCTTTGATTAAAGACCAATAGAACCCCATTCTAACAATAAGCCATCTCATCTTGAGTCCTAATTCATGCGATCCACATATCCCATGATGAACCTCTGCGAAGATGCTAAAAAACTTTCTTAGTGTTCGCATATCTAAGCAAAAGACCTTGTGGAACATTTGTTACAGTTGATTTCCCTAAAGGAAATATTTTGTAGTTGTTAACCTCACCTTTGCAAGAACTTTCTTTCTAGAAGGATCCCTTAAATACTCCTTGATCTTCTGGCGCCAGTTTGCCTCGTGCCCTAGAACACTAACTTTATTCACCTCAACTCAGGAGATCTCATCCAAGGGTTTCAATTTGAATGTACTAACGTGTATAAAACTCTCATCAAAACCATCAGGRTCTTTAGATGAAGCCTACTGAGACAGGTTGTCAGCTTCTTTATTCTCTTCTCTTGGGATATACGAAATGTCACATTGTTCAAACGAGGATATTAGCTCTCTCAAAGTTGTATTGATTGTCAAAGCTAGATGGGAGGTTCTTCTATATTCTCAACTAATCTCTTATATAACCCATTGAGAATCTCYAAAAGCTTGCACTTTAGTGACACCCAAGTCCTTTAAGGTCTTGAGACTAATAAATCGGGCTTCAAAGTTTGCTCAGTTATTTGTGCACCAGTCTAAAAAAGTTACTTCCATTTTGTTTTTCACACCTTTTGGTGGGTGCATGAATATCCCAGCCCCCGCTGAATTGATTCACTTGGACCCATTAACGAACAATTTCCAAGGTCCCTCCTCCTGAACCTTAACGCATTCCTTAAGGTGATGATCGGCAAGGAAATATGCCAACGCTTGACCTTTCATAGCCTTCTAAGGGATGTATTTCAGCTTGAACTGAGATAAGTGCATACTCCACTTACATAACCTTTYTTTGACAAAGGGTTGATTCAAAAGGTGCTTCAACACATCAGTAGGTGACATAACCTCAAAATAAAAAGGAAAAATGGAAAGGAATAATCCGAACTTTTGTTGGTCTTCAATTAATAATCCGAACCGATTGATATTACGGAATAATCCGAACTTTAACCCTAATCTTCATTAAAAATACTAATACTAAGTTAACCTCACTAATTCCTCATCCTACACTCTCTTTAACCGGTAATACTTCAATTTGTAACAAAAAAAATAGAAGCAACCACAACACAACAGCACCAACAACCACTGCCGCACCCATTACCCCACCACCCACCCCAACTCCACCACTCCGCCCACCCACCTCGGCAACCACTCCACCCACGCAACAACATCACACATCAACCCAACACAGACACCAACAACCCACCGCTGCGACCACATTATCCCACCACCCACCCCAACTCCACCCACTCCTCCCACCCACCTCGCACCAAATCTCCACCCCGCACCCAACACGCAACACCAACAACCCCACCAGCAACAACACCCACCCCTGCTCACCACCAAACCTCGAACATAGCCCCAAATCCCTTGAATTCAAATATTGAATCAGTAACCACCCAGGTAAGACGATCAACCACCCTACTTGAACGCAACACAACCAATTGAACGACGAACCTAACCACCCCTATCCAAACGTCGAACCACCCCCACTGTGCGCGAAGCCACTACCCATTAGCAACCCTTAATTACTTTCCAGTGTAAGGTTAGGTTCGGTTTCTGTTTCACGTGGGGAGAATTGGCGAGGGTTTAAGAGCGTTTCAGAGGGGAGCAGTGGGGATTTTCGATGAGATGCATCAGCAAGTGTGATGAGTGCGAGTGTGAGTGATGGTAGAGAGTATTAGTGCGAAATGTGGCGTGTGGCCATTGGTTGTTCGTTAGGGATGTTCTCGAGTGGTGGATCATGAGTAAGCTGTGTGAGCAATGGTGTTGCTGGTAGGTGGGTGTTTTGAGGGAAGCGAGGAGGAACAGGAAAAAAAGGAAAAAAAAATAAAATTTGATAGACCTGCTTATCAGGTTTCAAGGTCATTTAGTAATATAATTGAAATAGGTGTTAAAGTTCGGGATTATTCCAGAATATCAATCGGTTCGGATAGTAATTGAAGAACCTAGCAGAGTTCGGATTATCTCTTTCCATTTTTCCAAATAAAAACATGAAATAAATAATATTTAACTTAATGGAAACATCCATACCAAACTCTTAACACCATTCTCATGTTGTGTACCTAGTTTCAACATGTTGCAAAATTCTACTTGAATAAAAATTGCCTACTCATGTCCTTGCTCATTTTCTGAATTAAATGCAGCAATGAAATATCGACGCTAGGATTATAACCTTTATGGCTTCCCATATTCCTTTGGAGGGATCAAATGTGGTGAATGCCAGTTTGGCTGTAATATGTTCAAATGCTAATTGATTTTTTAATTCCATTTAAAGCAACTTCCCTTCTTTAATTTACAACAAGAGAAAAAGCTTTGTTTTCACCAAAATTGGTAAAAAAAACCATTGAACATAATTATCTGTCCCTAAAACTTTTGCAACTCCCTTTTTGTTCCAAAAGAGTTGGGCTTCCAAATAGCTTGCTTTGTTCTTTCATTAGATTCATTTTTATGTACTAAGAACCCGAAGAATTTTTGCCATTACGCCCAAAGACAACATCAAAGATCACCTTCAGACCAAACTTTCCTCATCATGCAAGGCATGAATGAAGTCTTCATGCTCTGACCCACTCACTGATTCACCTGAACATACATCAATGTAGATCTCTATGAGTGTCCCCAGTCATTCATCAAAGATGAGGTTATAGCATGTTAATAAGTGCTCTTGCATTCTCAATCCAACTAACAAGCACGATATTCATAAATCCCACAGACTCTAGACACCTAAATTGCAGTATTAGAATTAATCACCTTCAAAAATTCCTGATCTATGATATTTGGTCAAATCATCTAAAGTGGACACCAGTTCATGTTGGAATGCAGCATCTATATCTATCTGTCACATGAAATAGGGATATTAACTTAGTGAGGCACTTTAATGTCCTCGGATATTCAATACAACAATCCTGATTTTGCCATTCTTCTTAACAACAAGAAATAATGCTGACAATGCATTCACATTATTTCAGTAGCTGAAGAACCAACCTTCAGGAATTGGAAAATTTATCCTTGATTTTAGGATCAAGTCAGGTACCAACACCTTGGCTCACACACTGGCACATCCTAGTCTGATGGGTAATTCGTGCTGGATAATTGACTGATCAATCCTTGACATTTCGTGTTGTTCCCATGCAAAACATTCCTTAGAAGTTTAGAGGACTTTAATCATGGACCACTTTTCATCCTTAGGTAATTCTTCGCTAATATAATTATACGTAGGATTATCAACTTTACCAAGATTAACCTCCTYAAGAGGATTGTGGATTTTTGTCCTAATGTCTTTACTTTTGGCCCACACCTTCACTTCCTCTTCTTGACCGTAAAATCCCCCTATAGAGTAAGAAGAAGGGAAAGTATGAACATAAAAATTCCCACAYGAAGGAACTTGTCATCATCATCCATGGTTAAGTTTACCTCTAAACTGTACCGAGCATAAAGATTTGCATAAAGATAATGAAGCGCTAARACAGAACCAAATCTAATTTTAAAGTTATAATCCATTAAATTCATATAACAAAGAAAAGTCCAGATATTATTTATATTCAAGACTAATTACATCAGGTAATATAACTCTTCTTCCCCTGATAGTGTTAATTACATCATCAAATTTGCTCCCAAGAGATGCTTCATGAACATCACATGAAATTGGGTGGTCCTTCGAATGTAAATAATCCTTCACTCCTTGGGGAACTCCACATGTGTTTTGTTCATCATGATCCTCARCAGCCTCTTCAATGCAATTTATTGCACTTGTAATAACTTTCGCTCTTGGTGTCGGTTACCTTTCAAGTTTGAGAGCAATCCTTTCATGATTAGGCAGGATCCTCATAAGCACCTTGGGGAAATCTTGGTTAGTATCAATCAAATATTTATCAACATCGGCACACACTAACTCATGTTCATGACCATTCCATAGTATTATTTTCTGATACAAAGTGGAAGGAATAGCTTAAGTTTAGTGCAACCATTCTCTTCAGAGAATTGCATTACAATTTCCCTCCCTTCTTACACTAAGGAAAGCTGACATAGTCTTAGACATACCTATTACTTGAACATGCTTGCATGCTAACCCTTCAGTACTCTCATACATACCATTGAATGMAGTGATATTAATCCTCAAACTAGATAAATCCTTCATACCATTTCCTAATTTTATAAAAATTGACCAGGGCATAACCTTGATTGTAGCTCCAGTATCGATTATTACTCTACCTAATTTCTTGCCATATATATATTAAGAGTAACATACAAGGGCTTACCCTGTGAGTTGTCCACATTGAAATCTCTCATCAAGTGTTCTAYTACTATTGTTCTTGCTCTTTAGTTACAGTCTCTATAGATGACACTAAACTAGACCGTTTGTCCAATTTTTTCAAMTTTGCTGAGATAGTAGTGGTCTTACCTCAGCCATATCTTGGTCTAATTATCTGCCCATGAARTATCCTTCTACTTTGGCACACAAGCTCTGAACACTTGGGCGAAAACCATTGTACTGCGAATGCCAGAGTTTTGCTCTCCTTCTGAACAATTTGTCAGAAAATCAAGATCCGACCTGGACACCTCTAGATCCACACTCTCTAAACCATGGTCTACTAACTCCACATCAGATGATTGCTAAGTCAACAAAACATTTTTTACAAAGCTTTTAGTCTCATGTTTGGCCAATTCTTTTTCAATAGGGTCCTCCACCAGGTGTTTAACTGTAAGATGATCGTTAATATTGATAAACTATAATTCATTAGATGATCCCTAAAGTGTCTCCATCTAAAGAACTTTCATAGTTGAATGAGGCTTCGATAGAAAAGTTTCTTCACAAGGTTTCTCTCTCTAGCTCTCAACCTAATGAGGCCGAGTCTCAAGAGTATTCTCTTTAGACCTCTATTTCTAGACATTAACCAAATGAGGCTCCTCCTTGGGAATTTTGTTCCTTTAATTCTCTTTCCAACCACTTCCATTTTCCAAATAAGGCTCTTAAATAGGGACAACTTTAAGCATTCCTTTTTGCAAAGCTTCCTTTTCTACATGAACTACATTTGCTTGTAGTTGACTCGTAGTTTCTTGTTTAATCAACCTGGCCTTCTTTTCTGACTCTTATCTTCTCTTTGGATAGAGCAAAATCGTCTTCATTCTCTTTATCCGTGATTGTTTCATCATTCTTCTATTTAGAACTTGCACCCTCTTACATTAGAACCAAGGACCTTCTCAATCTTGCTATTTAGTTGGACCACTTTAGGTTTACCTAGCCTGCTCTAGACTGATACAGTAGWYTGTAAATGTGAAAAGTTGACTAATTCCTTCCTTGACTCCTTCTCAACTTGAGGCCATTGATGTCTAAGCACACAAATTTTGTTGTTACGAATTACTTTAGTCCCTACTAACTCATAATGCAACATATCAACACAAGGGCAGAAGGTGAAACCCTTTTTTTAGTCCCTTTAATGATTTAGTTAGGAAAGGAAACTTCTGAATTACCTCCATATATCTTTGAGCCTTCTATCTTTCATTCCCATCATGATCAACTCTGCCACTAGCATCGTGAGAATATCCATGATCAATCTCAACTTTCTTTCCTCTAGGTTGACAATTAGCAAGATCCGGCCCTTGGTATCTTTGCTTTGAGAAGAACAACCCATAARTCCTCATCTTTTTGTTGTTGAAACCTTTAAATTCCTTGCACTGATTAGTTGAGCGTGCAACACTGAAATTCCATCTGCATAAGTTGTGGCTGCCATAATCTTGTTCTTGACATTTTGGAGCAACTAGCACTCCTTTTTCCACAATTCAATTGTACAACTTCACAGCAATAACAACATTAGATAGCTCCTGCATGTTAATTTGAGAAAGAGCATCACAATCTATTCCAACCATATTGAAATCCATTTCATATTGTTTTATTTCAAATTAAAATTCAAAATCGACACCACATGCATTAGTACTTTTACCAGGGAAATTAATGTTTCATTTATCAATTTCATCCTGAATTTCATTCCTACACAATCACTTTGTTTTATGTGTGAATTCATCATGCCATTTATATTAGTTTTTTCTGTTTATTTCGTTAAGTCTATCTTTATGTCGATCAACTAGTTTAATCTTCCTAAATTTTAACAACCAATTAAAGATCCCGTCATAGTTTTTGACATCAAATGTATATTCCCTCTTCTGATCAATTTTAAATTCTTTCTTTTGAGAGGAATTCTTGTTAACTAACTAGAGACACTTAAATGGTGGGCCTTGGACAAATTAAGCCATAACCGTAACATAATGATCAACATCTAGATCTATGCACTCTTCYATGCTATTGGCATAGTTGTCATATAATTTTTGTTTGCGTTTCGATTCTTAAGCCAAACACCCCTACGACATTAGAGAGAACCACAAAATTAAGGAAATATTGACGCTTAGATTCAGGTAAGTTAAGATGACATCTGATCTTTGCACTCTTAAATATGGCGATGTAATCTACCATATGTTCTCCCTATTCCTGTGCTATCTTGGCCAAGTAACCTATGGAGACCCAACATCCACTCTTGTGAAATGGCAAAGAAATTTCCTTTGCAAGTCATGCCATGTTTGTATAGAGTTAGTAGAAAGATGGGTAAACCAAGAGAACGCAATTCTAGTAAAGGGATTGGAAAATAATTTCAAGTTGAGACACTCATTGTCTACTAYTTCCCTGGAATGGCAGTTGAACCTCACCGAGTGTTCTTCACCAAACACAGATCCATCAATAGGAAATAGAGGAGAAAACTAAGGCACCTTGAATTCTCTAGGGAAAGGATACATCCTATCAACCCAATCAGCATAAGAATTGTAAGTCTCTCTCCTTAGATAACCAACTTTATGACCCATAGCCTTGTAGATCATCTCTTCCATTTGCCTTAGGAAAGGTTCATTGGGAGCTTGTCCTACTAGGGCCTGGAAATTTTGAACGGGAGCATTAAGATACTGATTATCAGGGTAGTATGCAGGATGAGGCAACTCCCCATATGAATTTTTGTTATATGTGACTCCAGGGTGGAAACCACAAGAGTTACAATAGTTYTGTGTCCCCATCGCTTGAAATCCATCATAAGCATTACTTTGTCCGRATGACCCTTGCCCCCAGCAGTTTCTTTGGGTGGATACATTTGGTTGGAATAAGCTTTATAATGACAGCCTTGATTGCCAATTTGAGGAATATATGTGGGTTGTAGTTAATGAGCAGCGAGATACAAGTTATGAGATGTGCACCCACTAGTGGCGGTTTGAGAACCACCAATCATGTTAGATATTCCTTCATTACCATACCTACTTTTGAAAACCACCAGTTCTTTTGAAAACCGCCAGTTCTTATTGAAAAAGCCAAAGTGATTAGGTTTGAAGGCATAGGAAAAGAGGAAGCTCCTGCCCCCTTCATTGGCACCATGGAGAGGGATACTTCTTGATACTATCTAAAGGGTCAGAGGGACATTAGATMACATCAAGTTGTTTGTGCTAGGATAACCTAAAGGTGGTAACTCCCTTCGTTTGTCGACAGTTATTCCAAAATTATGAGCGGTCAATACATTCATCAACCTTTCATTCCGTTGATTATGTCTCTCCACCAACGACTCCAATCGGTAATCCACCTCAGTTGCTACAATCTTAGACGATGCCATGTTMGTAGCATTTAACGTTTCATTGATATATAATATAATCCTATCTACCTTTCTAGTAACCGTCTGGTGAGAATGAGAGATAAAGTCCAACAACTCGACAGTTATCACTCTAGCAGTTTCGTGTACCATACCACGATGGAGATTGTTCAACTTTTCCCTATGATTTTCTTTTTTATCCTCCAGTATGCTTTTAACAATATCCATCTATTGTGTATATATTTAATTGTGTAAATTTCTAGCGGTGGAAGAGTGATCTTCCCCCTATTTAGATGCAAACTATATAGCCTTTGCATTTGAGATTCAGTTTACTCAAAAGGAAGATGACCTTCAGAAGATTAATGTTTTGGAACAGTTTCTAAATCATCAAGATCCTCAAGTGAATTCTCGAGATTTTGATTGGATGAATTACGATCCTCTTGATTTACACTCCTTAGAGTAGATCTTTCAGGGGACATGGTTAAGAAGTAACTTTTGCAGCATAAGCTTCTCTCCCACTACGGTCGCCAAAAAACTTGTTGAAGTGATTTTGCACTTCACCAACAAGTCAACAAGCTTATTTCCCTCTTTTTAATGATTATAAAGATAACCTTGTTAACATTAATGGCTCCTAAGATTGTAAAAGAAGGACAAATAATGTAAAAATTGTAGGAAATTGACCCTAGTGGGGAATAAAACTAAASCTAATTAGGACAAGTAAGATTGAAAAGATACAGAAGCTTTCCATTATAAAAGGAACGATAAAATCAGGCTACAGCTGCATTATGCAAGGAAGGATGATAACCTCCATGTTCATACACTTGGAAAATAGAGTAACAAGATACTAATCCATGAGGATAAAATAAGTTATGCTAYGCTTAACTATACTTGGTTGCTAAGCCAAGTGTGGCAAAGAAAAGTAGTAAAATGCGAAAAAAAGAAAGGTAGATTGTTTGATGTGTTGTGTTTGATGTCCTCTTCCTTTGATCCGGATCTGGTTATTTAAAGGCCTTAGGTGATGAAGATCGTGGGGTGCACGTTACGGTAGTTTCTCCTTAGTAGCGGTTACTTGGCGCTCTTGACATACATTAGAATCTTTCTCCTTTTCCTCTAAAATTCCATTGAAACGCGTAGTGGGCCTTTCCTCTTTGGGTCATACTTATTAATGGGCCATCTCTTGACTATCTCCTGACCATCTCCCTCTGGCATTTATAGTCTATCGCCAGACTGAAATCCCTATGAGGCATTGTTTCTCTGTCAACATTAGTTAACAAAGCTAACTAAATAATTATATACATTTAYATAGCGATCAAGATTGCTTCTCATGCTTCTCTTTTTAAGGACTCTTAATCTATAAAGAATGCAAGGCGCTACTGTTCATTTAAACAGTAAGAATAGTAGGCGCGGACCCGCAAGAAGCCACTTCACGAGTTGAATCCTAGAGCCTAACATCACTGCAACCCCCTAAAGCGCAACCCACAACTAAGGTTACCATCCCCCCAAGCCCCACCCCCAACGCACTAACAAAGCTCCCATCCACCGTGAATTGCCACACCACTCAAACAACTCATCAGTCCTCCTTTAAGCTCCTACCTTACTTCCACCCTTTTCCCTCTTCTTTGATTTTCCCACCCAAACACTTGCTACCCTTCTCTCTTTTCTAGTTAAAAAATGAAAGAAATCAACCTCATTTTCTCTTCTCCAACAACTACTAAATCCCACAATACCCAACCATCTTGCATCCACTATTGAGTCGGGCTCAGCCTCAACTAACAAATCTAGCGTCAGAAATTCCTCGACGGTTAGTTTGACAACGAGGACAACTTAGAGGAAGCCTATTTTAATGGAGGAAGAGGAAAATTAGGGTTTTATAATTTGGGAAAGTTGTTGATGTTTWTTTAGGGAAAAAGGAGCTAAGTTTGAGTTAAATATCACGTGATTTTGTTTCAGTTCACAATAAAGTTATTGCGGATCAGATTGTCCACAAAACACTAATTCATGCAACAATGTGTGAGAATTTTAGTTTGGTCACCATTAAGATGGAAAAAAAATGGATATGAAGGGGAAAATAATGTAATAACAATTGTTAACCTTTGCT
>SNQN01000610.1:93749-134057 GCA_008642245.1 Bassia scoparia
CTCCCTGATGTAATAGTGATCTGCTGTAATAAAATTTAATTGTTCGTCAAAAAAAACTAATTCCTTTTATATAACATCACTCGAAATATGTTATTCAAGATAGCAATACGCCAAGCACAAGTCTTTTTTGTTCATACATTCAGATACCCACTACATAACTCGATCATACGAAAATTTATCCATAGACTATAAATATAAGATACACATGTCATATGCAATATTATTATCACCAATTGTACTCTCCCTGCAATTTCAAAACCCACAAGAAAAAACAATCAATTAGCTTGCATTACATATTAAGTCTATCAAGACACATAGAATATCTAGCTTGTACCTCATGTAGAATGATATCATGAATCAAACAGATATTAAGTTAAAAGTTCAAAAACTTATTTAAGATCGACAAGAAGACAAATATTCATAATGTTTATCACCATTTACCTAATTTATACCACTCTGTAAGCTTACTCCTCTTCAAATTTTAGCGCAATGTTGGGCATGCTGTCCCTCAGGGCTTTCATTTTTGGGTCCAAGATAATAAGCTTTAACAATAAATTGAAGAGATCTTTCCCTAAGTATTATTTTTACATAATGAAAATAATTTATCAACACGAGTCTGCAAAATATGGATTTAATAATTTATATTTTTATTAGAATGTAATTTTTAACCTTTCCTTCATACTCTGATGAACCATGTCATATATGCTGGCAATCCAAATACATTGAATACAAAAGGCTTTTTAAGTCCTCCACTACTTTTCAACTTTATATACCTTGTAGCCAGTTCTCGTGTTTTTTTCAATTAACATATTGTTAAGAACTGTAAGATATTTCTTACTTCTCTTCTCGCACTACACACACAAAAACACAACTAAGTTTAGCTGACTAATAATAAAAGACTAGTAATTCCGTCATATATTTCTTCGACGGTTTGGGCAAATAGCTCAAATGCATTCAGTTATTTCTTCTTCTGGTTCCTCAAGGTAACCATTGCCCTTAGAACTTGGGTTATCAATATATGAGAAAATCGTCATTATTCGGAAAATTTACATAATATTTCACTTGTAACTAACTTGCTATCTGAACGTATTTATATTATAGGAATAATTGGGAGGTTTTTAAAAAAAAATTTACATATATGGAAACATAAACGTTAGACATCGAATTTTTTACATAATTGTTTTAAAGTAATATTTTAATTTGTTTTACATTAGTGTTTTATGAGAAAATACATATAAGTAACATGACGTATAGCAAAAGATGAAATACGATGCAACGTAAAGTTCTCAAAAAAATGAATGATTTTCTTAAATACCCCCTCATTAGAAAGGGGCACCCTGGGTGAGAATATCAAAAGTACAAGGGTACGAGAGGTAGCCCGAAAAACATTGGGTAATACGGTTATGTGTAGGTCAACCTCGGGGTTATGATGAATATCTTATTATTATTATTAATTATTAATTATTATTATTATTATTATTATTATTATTATTATTATTTAATTATTATTATTATTTTGTATTACTTATTCATACACAGACTACTTATTAGCATATGCTATATAATAATAATTTTTAATTTCGTAATTAATATATTATTAAAAAAGAATTTCATTTCTTACCTCTAATCCTAGATTGGTTTGATGAATTGAGGTCTAGTTAAAAGTTTCAAAAACCATGTGAAATTATGAATGCGTTGCTATGGAATAACTCTTCCAAATTCTCGCTTTAATTTTGGAGGGGTGGAGTTTTCAATAGGTGGTTTAATTTCCTTGCGCAACAATTGTAGTTTAGTTGTAATTTTAACATGTGTTGATCATGGATGGTGAGGTGATGCAGCCCCAAACTACAAAGTAAAGATATTTAACGAGGAAAAGTTGAAGCTTTTTAATAAAAAGTTTGTAAAGAAAGTCAAGACTCATGGTAGAAGGAAATGACACCAGTGTGCAATTGAATTGCTCTTTATTTTAACGTAAATGTCGTAATGCATCATGGATGGGAGTTTTACCCTTACACATACAATTTAAATAATTGTCGAGCATTTGCAATAAGCGTGGGAAGCATAAGAAGCCTTAACAGGTTGTCCATATGCAGGTATAATAATAGGATGTTAAGTCTGGTGACCTTCGATGTGCACAATGTGACGGAGACTGAGCTCCTCAACAGTAGCCCATTTATGATATGGGTTATTTCTTGTCTCCACAATGGTAGCGTAAACCAAGGGTTATTTTATAATTGGAGTTATATCATATATATATATATATATATATTTATATATATATAATACTATATATATATTTATGTATGGAATGTCTTGCTAAATGAGATAGGAGAAATGAGAAGCTAAATAAAAAGGTGACACATGTCCCACTTCTTACATTTTTAAAAAAAGCAATATATTTTATCTCTCATGTACTTTCAACTTTATGGTGGATCATTGTGGTAGTTTTTTATTGCTTTCTCATTTTCCTATTTTTATTTCCTAGCATCCCTATATATATAATATATATATATATATATATATATATATATATAATGATATATATATATATATATATATATATCTATATATAAAGAGTTAAGGACTACTAAAAAACCTTACTTTTATGTGAAAATAAAAATTAGGACAACTTTTTACATAATAATTTAGGACATTTTTTGATTTTAGATATTTGTGCATATAATTTTAGGATATTTTTTACGATTAAGGACAATTTTGTTGATTAAGACAATTTTTTTGAATTTAGACATTTGTGCATACAATTTAGGACATTTTTTTTACGATTTTAAGGACATTTCCAAATAAGGGAGCATGCCACGTCACTGGTGCGTTAGCATGCCACGTCAGTGTTGGTGCTGACGTCAGCCATGTATGCACGTCACGTTTAAGTGGGTGACGTGGCATGCAGACGTCAGCGGCCACATCACACCAATCACAGAGTGAAGCTGACGTATTAATGCCATGTAGTGCCCACCCCCCCTCATGCCAGTGCTGTACGTGGCATGTTGACGTCATCATGCCAGTAATGCACGACGTGACGTGGGCATTGACGTGGCATAATGACGTCAGGCCTGCCACGTCACACATGACGTGATGTGGTGCACTGAACGTGGCGTGACATGATGACGTCAGCATGCACGTCCGAACACTGACGTGAGTGAACGCTGACCGTGGCAAAGGGGTGTTGACACGGCGGCTTACGGTGGCATAGTTTGCGTTGACGTCTCGTGATGTCGTGGCAATGCTGACGTGGGTGTTGAAGTGGTAATGGTTATGGATCAAATCAAGGTTGGTTTCACAATGATCCAATGAAAATCACATGTTATATGAAAACGTGAAACCAAAATAAATGGGTACATGTGGGGTTAAATATAATAATTGGAATGAAATTGAAACTAAGTTCCCCTAAGCTTTTGGAGAATGAGTGTGATGTGTGTGTTGAAGTCGAAAGTTTCGTGAAGCGCCACATACGGTGTGACAAACACGTGTTTCTATTTTGCTTGTGCTGATTCACACTAACTAGATAACTTTAATAACTTAGAAAGCAAGGCTCCACTACTAGAATAAAGGCCGTCCGAAATTATCGACCGAAAAAAATTGGTCGGTTAACACGACCGATAAATGCCCGCTGACCACAATCGGGTTTGGTGCAATTTACCCGACCACAATCGGTCCGGAAATCATTTACATGAGCTCCGACTGTTTTGGTCGGTAAATCTTCATTTTTATTCCTGCACCAGCACGATAAATTCAAATGACAAAATAAAAAATTCAATACAAAGTTTTTCTTTGTCGGTAACAGGACAACCGACCGATTTTTCGGTTCGGCTAATGTTTTTTTAAATTAAAAAATTATTTTTTCTTTTCTTTTCGCTCTTTGTTCGACAATAGCCCCTTGCGATTTTCTTGTCTGCCGCTTCTCACAAACTCAAACCTTAATTCCCTCATTCTCTTCTCCTCACCTCTATCTTTAACCCTCTTGTCTATTCGACAATACTCTCTGTATTCTCCTCTCTCCTGACGGCACCCTTGATCTCTTAACCCCCTCCTCTCCTGTCATCTTGTCTTCTTCACCTATACTGGCCAGCCATGCCCTCATGTTCGCCACCACTGCTACCACGCCGTATGCGCACCAGCATTCCACGGCCACCTGTGAGGTGAATAGACGCCTCCACGAACCGGACCTACGTGTCACTGCCCCTACCTACCCCATCTGCTGGCTCGTCGACGATGTGCCTTCTCAAAGGTATGTTTTTTATTTATCTTTTTGATTTTTTTCTCCGATTCTAGAGATCTGCTTTTTTATTTGTTTTTTAATTTAATTTTAAAGATTTCATATCGTTTTATTTTGGATTCACAGTTTTTTTTTTGTCTGATTTTCGATTAAATTAGATTTTGATTTTGTTTTTTTATGTCAGAATTTCGTTTGTTGTTTTTTTTTCGAATTTATGTTTTTTTTTTTCGATTTTCATTTTTTCTCTTTGATTTTTCGTTTTTCACTAAAAGATCTTAGAAAATTTTCCTTTTCTGTTTGAGTTTTCTTTGATTTTCGGTTTTATTATTTCTTTGATTTTATATTTCTTATCAAGTTCTGGCATTTTATACTTAGATCTAGCAATTGTTTAAAGCTTTACAAGTTAGAACTCCTGATTTGAAGTGGGTAATGCTTCAAACTCTCTATTAAGTGGAGATGCCTGCGATTTCTTTATTTACCTCTATTCAAGTTCCAAGTTTTGTGTATTAGTAATCAGTAGCTTCGTGTTGTTTTATGGCAATAATTTAGTTTATTGAAACGATTTTCCCGTGATTTTAAGCTTGTGATTTGAGGTTTTTGTTATAGTTTTGTTGATTCCATGGAAGTTAAATGAAGTATAATTTTGATGTTTGTTGATTAATGCCTGTGAAGCTTTTTTCTAGTCTTTACCTGATTATTGGGATGTGCATTGACTATTGAGCTCACCTCGCACATATCCAATTCCCTTATAAAATTGTTAGAAAATTCGTAATAATAAATACGAGTACTTTGGTATTTTTTCGTAGTGTTTCTAGGTATTAGTTGTTTATTTATACCCTTTATTTAACATGTTTAAAACTATTTCCGTGAACTTGTTTTTAAAGAAATTTATACACCTTTATTTAACATTTTAACTTATCCGTATAGTTTCGTACCATAAAACTTTTTTTTGGTGATGTACCATAGAAAATATATTCGCATTATAAAAATACGTTTTGCTTGTTTGTATCTCCTCCTCTGATTTATTCGTGCTTCTGCATTTTAAGTTCTGAATTTTGGGTGTGCTCAAAATTGGTAGCTTGCTCGTGGACTGTCTTGTGTTGTGCGTGATTTTGGGAATGTTTAGCACGGAATTTGAAGCTCCGATGTTGTTGTATAGCCTTGTTGGAAATTCGTCGTACTCAAAGGATTGCTAGTTGTTTTGTTTTTCTTGCTGCTATTTTTCACAACTCTTTGAGGTTTTATTCTAACCTTTAATTTGAGTTTTAATTTTTCTTGATTTTAAATTCCTTGGAATAATTACTTTGAATTTTAGCCTTGTTTTGAGTTGATTTTTGTAATTTCTTGGAATAATTAACTTGAATTTTACTAAATATTGAAAATTTGACAAACATGTTGCGGCTTTATTATATAGCTTCTAGTATGGACAGACTTATTATAGCCCTTTAGGCAAGCTATAGATGTCATGTCTGTAGGCGTTCCCTTGTTTAAACTAAGGTTTTCCTGTGCAGTTTGTGATTGCCTGTCAATGTTTGTTATGAATTTTGGATATAACGGAAGTATGGGTCTTTACATTGCAATCAACTTGAATTTTCTTTGTGCTGCTGATAATCATTTTCTTGTAAAGTCAATGTTCTGTTCTTTGAGCAAATAGCAAATTCAACTTAGAAGTAAGCATTTGCTGAAATTTGTCCACTGACAGTCGACATGATAGTTTTAAAACATGAAAGTCAATCTGTGCTTCAAATAATCAAACTGTGAGTTAACTGCTTCCAGCGGACTTGTTTGAATTTTTTCCTGTTGTTTTTTATGTATAAGGTAAAGACCATTTTGTTTCACATGAGGTCTAGAAGCAGTTTCACCGATTTATTCATCATGGTGTGGCATGGTTAATCATACAGTTGTTTAACAATGTTGCTTGCAATTGTAAAGGTTAGTGCCTTCGCGACTTAAATAATTATCTTATACTATTGGAATTGAGCTGAGAATGTGTTCCTAGAGATGTTCCCATTTTGATTGTCAGTCTTTGACTCCCTTTTGTAGTTTGTATGTGGTATATGAATGTTTACTAAGTAGTACTGGGTAATTGTGTGGTGTAGGATGTATCATATAGTTGTTTAACAAGTGTTGCTTTGCATTGGAAGGGGTTAGTGCCTTTGTGACTTGTAATTATCTTTAATTAGAATTGAGACTGAGCAATGTATTCCTAAGAAACGATACCAATTTGGTGATGTCAGTCTTGCTCTTTGTGTTTGTCTCTACGTGTCAATGAATGTTTACTGAGAAGTACTGGGTAATATGTCTCAATTTCCAATCCTAACGTGAATTTATGTCGTATAAAGCCAATTACTTTGTTATCTCTCATAACTTTCCAGGATGAAAGGTGACGCTGTCGTATAACAGCTCTAACCACAGTAATAGTATCCTTTGCATCAGTGCATGTCAGGCTATTCAGGCTTTGTGATGCTTAAGATCTTGAGTTCCTATTGTCCTGACCTATGTTCTGTCAATCTACTTCGCTCTTTAAGCAGAATCAATTACAATGTTACATATCTTTTATAGCTCTAACATGTTAAGAGGGAAAAGCTTATCTAGCCCCATATATTGGTTTCTCCCAATTTGCTTGATGATTATTTTACTATTTTATTGGCAGATACATAGTTGTAATAAATGGGAAAAACGCAAGCTCAATTGGATAGAAAGTTGAAATCTACTGAGTTTTAGCTGAGTAAAATATGTATTTGTGGATAGAAATTTTTCTTAATTAGAAGTTTGTTTTTTATGTTCCTTGATCCATAAACAAGTTGTGTTATACCCACTTTCTGATTATAGTACGAGAAAAAGGGTTTGATTTTATTTGTTTTTTGATTTTTTTGGAGGATAATCAAAAGTGGTTGTCGTAATTACTTGCCTATTTTGTTCCATGTTTTTTGGCTTGATTTGTTAAGTTTGATTTGATTTTGATTTTGAACTAAAATTTCCCCTTTCCATTTTGATTATTAGTGGGCATTTGAAGATTATTTTAAAATTTTTATTCTTTTAAATTGGTTTCTTGAGAATTTTGGAGACTTGAGTGGGGGTTTTAATGGCGACAAGTGAAGCTTTAAACGTTCAGTGTAGTGTCAGTTGTTGAGGAATGTTCTTCACAGCGACTGGAACTCGTTTTAAAGAGGGCTTGATTTAGACTATAAGAGCTAAAGAAGCTGGGTAACATCTACTGTATTTATTATTCCTTTCCTTCTTCTTGTGATTTTGATTTTATTTCAGTTCATCATTCAATTTTCTAATTGAATTTCACATGGTTGCGTGTGTATACTGGGGGTTGCATTTACTCTTGATACTGGTTTTAAATATTGTATCACATGGCAATTTTGGTTTATCATAACCGAATTGCTTGAAGCATTAATATTACATGATCATGGCATTACCATTAATTGGAACAAATTATAGAGATTTTTTAATAGTACTAAAAAGTAGTTGAAAATTGTATTGGATTAGAGAAGTAGCAGTGTTTGGTAGAGGTTAAAAAGTAGTTGTTTGGAAATTGGTGGTTGGTTGATGCTAATTTGCTTTGGATTGATGCAACCTGATTTAGCAAGAGAAGATACGAAGCAGCTAGGTTGGCTTAGGAAAATGGTGGGCAGTTGTGGCTGCGAAGAGGACCTACCGGCTGAGCCCACCGAAGCAGCAGAATTTTGGGACTTCCCTACCTTTGAGGCATTTTGATCTTGAGCACGTATGGTTTACCAACTTCATATGTTTCTTTGATCTGTGCTGATATTTTGTACTATTGTTATCATGTTCGCAGATTATGATAACCTCATTTTGATATCAGAAGTATCAGACATAACAAAATGGATTTCTGTTGATCTGATCATTTTAATAATGTCTTTTTTTTATGAGAAAATATTTGGGTTTCTGGATTTCTAGGAGGGATATAGCAAGAGTGAATAAAATTCCGTTCTAGCTCTTAAATCGTATCATGGAATGGAAGTCAGTCCTCAGAGGAACTGGAGTGTGGAAATATGGTGGCAATGTGAACCTACTTACTGTCTGTGAAGCATTTTGTGCGTACGAAATCCGGGAGCCTTTCACTAAACCTTTTTGAAGCTTGAACTTTTTTTTTAAAAAGAAACTCAAAGAGTACTAAATATGGAGAATCCTGCAGGAGCCAAAATTACTCTCCGTACAACAAAAGCTAAGCATGCAGTTTTAAATACACAAAATTCCAGGAGGATTTCTTCACAATCTTGGTATGGAAATATCAACTAGGCATAGTTTAAGTGACCTAAAGATTATTTGATTGTACTCTGCGATTATGGCACTCCAAAATTTGATTGTACTCTGTATATATATTATGTTGAATGTGGAAGATTATTTATGTGTTGAATTGTACTCATTTTCTTTATTTTTTTTCTTTTGGTTGAAATGGACCAGCTTTGCAAGCTAGTTTCTGCTCTTTTTTTTTTTAAATTCACAAATAATAGGTTACCACCGAGAATATTCGATCGGTTGGGCATTTTTAAATTTAAAAAATATTAGGAAGGGTTTACCCGACCATTATTAATCGGTCGGTAAACCTACATGGGCCCCTCCAATTTTTGGAGAGGGAAGGGTATTTACCGACGATTAATCGTTCGGTAATTTCCCTCCATTTTTTTGTCGAATTTATTGGTTGAGAACTCGGTCGGTAAACCCTTAACCGACGAAAATTCGGTATGTATCCTTTAGATTATCCGACCGATTCGTGAATTCAGACACCAGTCTTACCGGACCGACTTTTCGGTCGCGTAAGTGTGGTCGGCCGAAAGCCAAATTTCTTGTTGTGGCTTGTAAGATGTACTACGTAACGTTCATGCGATGACTACCGAAGGTATTGCAAAGTTTACCCGTTGTAGTCTCGGAAGATTCTTTGAGGTCCAAATTCTTGGTTTTATGAGAAGAGATTGAGAATCGCAAGGATAAGAAAGATCAAGAAGGCCGAGTACTAATACAGGAGAATCGGTATGAGTCTTCGTATTTGAAGGAAGTGTGTGAGAGGGAGGGCATTGTTCATGTTGAATGGTTTGCAAAGAGGAAGAAATTAAAATGTTGAAAGAAAAGTGAATTACCCACGCTATTAGCTAAGGTCTGGTCATCCAAATTAACATGTGGGGTGAAGCAGTGCATCAGCTAGA
Organism: Bassia scoparia; assembly: GCA_008642245.1. NCBI lineage: Eukaryota > Viridiplantae > Streptophyta > Magnoliopsida > Caryophyllales > Amaranthaceae > Bassia > Bassia scoparia. The sequence goes on from SNQN01000610.1 coordinate 103,161, forward strand.
CTTTGTTACTAATAGGGTATCATAGAAAGAATCGATGCTTTACTTGTCGTAAATTGTGGAAAGGTTATACTCCAAATTGGTTACTTGAGGGTGGGTGGGGCTGTTTGGCCATATTGGTCTGCATACATTCAAGGTGTCGCTAACAGTTGGGTTCCAAACCTTTTGTTGTAGTTTTTTGGGGTATGGTGCAGAGAATAGTGCAAGTACATGTCATGTCGTTGAGGCTATTCTATGGAGCCTAAGAAGGAACAAGAGACAGGGACTGAAACAAGCTTTATTCCAAATATTTTGTTACTACATTTATATGTCTTCTTACAATTTTGGTCATAGCCATAAAAAAGGAAATCCATAGCTAACAAAAGAAAAACAGAAACTAAGGACTAGGACACAACCAACGAGCTCAATAGATTTGATATGTTAGAACGGGCTTATAGAACATGAGCTAAACTTTATCATACGAATTAGAATTAGAGCTAGAAGAATTTTCTTAAGAAGAGGCAAGCCATTCTTTGCAAGTTGGAGTCTTTCAAGAAGAAAGTTTTAGAACTATGAGATGATTGAACGATACAAAGTGAGCTTGTACTTCGTGGTTTCTTCCACAGTTCGGTTACGATTACTTCGTCTATTTATTCTCCTATTACTAAATAGTTACCAATAAAATACGTGTTTTTGTTGGTCTTGGTTTGTGTTATTGTCTATTGGTGAATCAGATGGGAAGTTTAAGACAGATATTTTAATGTATGGTTGATGTTAGATAGGAGGTATATATGAAACAACATGGCTTTTGTGCAGTTCCTGGTGAGGAACACAAGTGTGCAGGCTTAGAAAATCTTCTCTATGGTTTGAAGGAGGCACTGAAGTAGTTGTATGGAAGTTCCACAAGTCTATTCTATTTTAGCTCTTGGGCAATGGCCTAGGCTATGTTGTTCTTGCTATAAGTGTTTGAAGCGCTCATTGTGTGGAATATTTTGTTTTTGTATGTGAATACAATGCTACTTTTTTAACATTGATAATTGTGAATAAACGGACCAAGAACCTTCTTAATATCTAAGTTTAAGAGATGAAACATGAGTGGGTTTGGTGTGATCCTTGGTAATGAAAGTCAGAAGCTAGTCAAGGACTAGAATTGATACAATCTCACCTTGTGGAAAAAAGGTGCTGAAAAAGTTCGAGTGCTTTGAATTAGAAGTTTGTGAGAGGACTCCATATGATCCAAGTGTGAGACTGATGAGGAACAAACGGTTATTTCAATATCTCAGTCTGAGTTTGCAAGGAATTAATTGGTAGTATATATATTCTTGATGATTGTTATCATCTTGACATTAACTTATGTGAAGGCTTAAATGCATCTTATTTTGTTCATTTGTGGGGGTTGCTGACTTCCTTAGTTACAATATTAGTTTTTTTGCTGGCTGCGATAAAGTGTATGTTAAGAAACTTTGCCTAAATGGCAAGAAGCGAATATTCAATCAGTTCATGCATGATGATGTGAAGAAAGTATTTTGCAAATGGAATGGTTTCTTTGACTTTTGAGTTAAAGAACCTCACAGATTTGTTTAAAGGAGTTGAGTCGGAGGCTTGTGTTTGAGCTCCGTTGGGGATGCCTGCAACTTAAGAAGTTAATATATATATATATATATATTATAATATATATTATATTAATATATATATATATATATGACACACAACACACACACACACACAATAGGAAAGAGGGAAAATTTCATGTAAAAACCAAACCCTTAGGTGAAAACAAACTTAGGTGAAAACTTCTAAATCTTAGGCGTAGGATCTTGAAATGGAAGCACGATTTAATCTAAATATACTCCTCCGTCAAAATAAACGCAACGATTTGACACTTTTTCTCTCATTTATTTCAAATCGTTGCGTTTATTTTGATACGGAGGAAGTACTTATAATTCAATCTGGGGTACATTAGGGTTTTATTTAAAAAGGGGTACGCGTGTTGCTACAATGTGTTCGGGCGGTTCTTGTTATTTGTACTCGTCATCAACTAGTAGTTTCATGTCTTCCTCGCGATCGCCTTTTAAATGCTTTGTGTAAAAATCTTAACAATATTAAAAAAAGTCAATACCCATCATACTCTCATGGGAACTTTATTGTGGTCAATTGTTATGCCAATGTTTAGTTCATTAATAAACTTCTTAGATTAGAGTCAATTGGATTCTGACAGAATCTCACTAAGATAGATTTATTAATTTATTGGAGACACATGACAATCTTGACCGGTTCATAGATCCATTATAGTATGTGGTAGCTAGTTTTTTGTAATTATTCATGTTTTTTTCATGAACATATGGTGATTACATAATGGTCCTTATATGTGTGACAACATAATCTGTGTTAGGATGCCAGTTGGACAGTTACACTGGTCTGTGGTCCTATCAATAAGTATCGCCGTACACATTTACATCGACACTCGCTCCTCGACCATGGTACGGTGTTAATGGTGGGATATGTTTTACTAATGTGTCGAGCAGAACTATGTGGTGAGTTGTGAAAAACTATTGTCTCACTTTAATCTGACACACGCTCACTGCTGAAGGTTACAGTCGTTTTCCGTGGCTGGATTTTTTTTCCTTAAACTATACATGACAACCTGGTGAGTTTTGGATTGGACTTAGGATCATTTATGATGGCGAACAACAGACCGGATTTGTCATATCTGTCTGGTTAGTTGAATTATTGGTGGTTATGTTTTTTCTGCAATTAACCCGAGAGTGATAGCGGCTAGGTAGAGATTGTGACTTTTTAGTCTTGTAATCTAATGAATACTACCACATGTTGGTTCATCCTTTTGGTGAGATTTGTCTGAGCTATGAAGGGATTCTATTAAAACGGCAGTAGAAATATAAGCGCTTGGTTGTTCACATGTACGTTAAGATTCGTTTTGATACCTTCTAAACCTTCATTGATACGGTCATGTGTTTAGTTTGAGTCGTGATGTCTATGCTCTTAAAGTTATGCCATAACTTGGTTGTGGTTGGATCGTTATTCCTTAATTTGTTGCATATGCCATGTGGTGATCAACTGGGATGTGTGAGCTTAGCTTGCTGATAGTATGTTGAGATTATCGTGTTGAGGTTGTTGTTTGGTCCTTTGTCTACTAATTATTATGATACACATATAGAGAGTTGATTTTGAGGTTGAACGCTATTGGTATCTCATCTTGTTAATGGCACTATTAGTGAGCGTAGAATTTTTGAACTCTATCAAATGAAGGAATTTATATGTGTTGTAGGGTTATTGTGCAACGTTAATATGACCGCAGATTGTTTCCGTATTTTCAGTAAGTGATGTGGTGTGTTGTCGGTTGTTCTATACTTCCCTTTCGGTATTGTTAGAAGATTCAATTCAGGGCGAGTATCATACCTCACCTATAACCAGTAGTTAGAGAGCGTGGTCCCACGCCTACTAACACCCAACAGAATTGTTCAGTCTTTCCAATCTTCGAAGACACTACACTCACATACTTAAAGCCTGCCTTTTTTTAAAGCCAATCTCTTGCTTGTAAGCGGCTTTCTTCACATTCAAATAAGATCGTCGTAATGTATGACCGAAAACCCAATTTGCCTACATTAAGTGCGAAAGATAACTTTCTCACATATTCATGCATGACTTGGGGACTTATGTCGTCTGTGTGTGTTTCTATGACCATTTATAGGCAAAGCTTCATATTAAATCAACACCATTTTATTCGGCAGCCAGCATAACTATACTCACATATTTATTAGGTAACTATAAGGAACGTCGACACCCCTATCTATATTTACGGTTAGGGTTAGTCTTCACGTTCTCTCATATATCATATAATTGTGGTGTTCCCACGATTCTCATATATATATATATATATATATATATATTATTAGTTATATACTATAGAATTATAGTATATATTTATATATATATTAATATATATCTGAGTGACGAGAGAAGCTCATGAGTCAAGAGAGAGACGACGTCTTATGGAGATTCTATGTTTGAAAACCACAATTATATGAGAACGTGAAAACTAAAATAAGTGGTATATTATATATATACTTTATATATCTGTATCGGGGGTATGGTATGTTTATAGATATTTATGTACATGTATGCTATATGTTATGAGTGCTACGTTATGGACGTTATGTCGCTTACTTTGTAATGCTTTATTTGTATTTCTATGTTATGATGTATGTATGTACTATTTATGTATGATTATGTGTGGTTGTGCATGTGTGTTGTGTATACTGTTATGATAGTTGTTTGTTATCGTATGGATTTGTATTATGTATGCTTGCTTTGATCGAGTTTGGAGTGTGGTATAGTATTCGTATGTTACTCGATGTATGTATGTATGTATGTTCTTGATTGTATGTTTGATGTACTGATATGATCATGTATGCCTTTATATGTGCTGGGTGTATGCTATTGTCTATTATGGATGTTATGCCTATGGTATGTTTGTATACATTGATTATGTACTTGGTAGTGTATAGTATGTTCATTGTATGTTACATGTATAGCTATGTAGTATGCTAATGTGTCCATGTTCTATGTTATACATGCTACAGATTAGTATGTAGATGTATATCTAGAAGACTTGTATGTATGGCTATGCATAATGTGTTTGATTTTCTTACTAGTATGTATTGAGCAAAAAACAACCCTAAGAGACGCTAAAGTATTAGCAGTACTTGAGGAACTTGCCTATTTCTTCAAATAGTTTCGACGTGCACATGCTTGGTCGCGCGTTTTAGTTCTGATAATCACAATATATCACTTGATGGGAAGAGAGAGGATAGCGTTCCGTCACGTGTCATGTGTGATATACTTTCGTACTAGTTCTGGCAGTGATCCTAGCCAGTACTATAGAGGACTAAGTATGGCTTACCACACTACAAATACGCCAACAATAAATGGAAAAACTATCAGTTTTGATTTTAATGCTATTAGTATGTGTTTTATACCTTCTTTGATTCAAGATATTATTAATTTTAGCTAGCAATTAGTCCTTTATAAATTAACCTGGACACAAAGAGATACGAGATTGGCAGTAAATACATAATCAAGAAAAATAAAGGATTGTTGGGCTTACGGAAGATTGAGTTGAGAAGCTACACGGATGATATATCGAGATCTCTAAGTCGCAGAATTCTTTTGTTCAATGAGGAATAGTTTACCAAGATCCATAACTATCTAGAGCTAAGTCTATGTAATATACATTTGATCACATTTTACTTATGTTATGGTAGAAAGATCAACTTGGGAAGAAAAGTTGTGAGGCATCTAATAGATAGTGCCACTTCTTAAGGACAATTACTTCAGTAAGCACATATATATTATAAACAAGGAATTTGATCGCGTCGTGAGATAAGAGTATTTGACTAGGATCACAGATAAGAAGTAGTAGGGCATAATCCACCTAATGCTCTCGCTCCACCGCTAATACGAAAACACTTCGATAGTAAATCACATTCTATCTTTGGTGACATACACACTTCTAAATGATAATGATATTTAGTATGTTCCAGAGTGATGGAGTGTATTCTGCAATTTGACGGGTAGTCTCATGAGCTGAGCTGTGCTTCAAGGATCAACTGGTTTTGTACTTTTGGTTAGTAGTGAGATATTATTATCTTTTTATTGGGGAATGTAATTGTTGCACTATGGAACTAAATATGTGAATAAGAAAGCTATTAAACGAAAAATAGTAGAAACCATATGAAGAATAGTACAAAAATGGGAATAAAGCTTGTTTCAGCCTCTGTTCTCTTGTCCTATCTAGGCTCCATAGATGTCCTTAACAAACGACATGACATGTACTTTGCATCATTCTTGCATACCAAAAAAACTGACAACAAAGGTTTGGAACCCAACTGGTTAAGGAACCTGAATGATGGCAGACCTCAAGATATTTAGTGCGACCTATGAAGCAGACAAGGCTCAGACAACGATTAGTAAAGTGAATACTAGAAGTTATGGGAGTTGTGTAGAGCATACCAATACCGATCTTTAACCACAAGAATGATTTTATACGAAGGGTGGTCAAGGAATGACAGACTTTTATTAGTCATTATTGAAGTGATACTCCCATACTATTGAGGACTATCTTAGATGCACAAAGATCATTCTGTAACTAATCGTTTTGTTTGAATGGAAAAAAGGGAAAAAAGGTTTTCCCCTTCCCGTACAAAAAAACGAGTTTTAATGCTTAATGAACAAGTTGTACGATATAACAGCTGATGTAATGAAACTTTATACTTAGACAGTCCCAAAGTTGGTGGTCCTAACAGACAATAGCTATTATAAATGCTAATCTTAGTCCCTGAAGATTAGTCCTCGGCCTCCCTAAGATAAGATAAGGCTTTTGCAGAGGTGATCAAGGTCAAGAAGTCAGTTTCATAAGAAGAAACAAAAGTTGAAAGTTGTCCATTTGAGGGTAGATCAAGGAATTGTCTTGTGTAGTATGATCTCTGCAAGTAATAGAGTTTGGATGCATTGCAACATCCCATATTCTTCAGGATGTTCGTGAAATGAAATTATACCTTTAGCGACTTGCCCTTGTTATGCGGTGGTTGAAGGTCGCTATGCGTTATATGAGAGAAGTTAAGCTCGATGAGTTACATCTTATTGAGAAATCCACAATGTTCTCACGAAGAAATCACCCTTGCTTCTACATACTGGAATATAACTCAAGCTATACCACGGATCTCACCTCTGCAGATTATAAGTTCGTAATTAATGTGTTGTTCTGCGAAAATTTTGTAATTGTTTGTTTTACCTTCTTTTAACACACAACATTTCATTTTCTTACTTTATTATCATGACTGTTGATGAAGGGAAAGAAAGGTTTTGTATTCCTTAGTGAATTGTTCATAGGTTATGAAGTGACAAATCAATAGATAATTTTGATCTAAATTGTTTATTAAGCTAGTGTTGATATGTAAAAAGGTGCTTCAAAATAAAAACAGCATTGTATTGTTCATATCTAAGAGGTGTAATTATTATTCTACTTCTGATATTATGGAGGAACAATGTTTAATAAAGGATTTAAATATTAAGTCCTTAAATTTATTGCATTTTTCCACTTGACTTCCCTCTTTTACTCATAGATTACTTATTTTTTTTGGCTGCCTTTTTGGTGCAAATGGTAAAAAGTATTGGGATGGTTGAGGTTTATTATGAGAAGTAATTAATTGAAATATTTACTTGACAGCTTAAGTGTTAGTGTCTTGAAGATTGAACTAACAATTAGTGGAGTGGCGTGGCCACTTAATACATGAAGTGAATGTCTCTTGAACTTCATACCAAGGGAAAGAACCCGACAACACACCCATCACTTCGAACTTGAGGAAACATCTGCGGTCATTTTAACGTGCACAAAACCCACACACATAAACCTTCAATTTGGAGTTCAAATTTCTACGCTCACATAGGTGCCTAACAAGGCATTGAGAACCAATAGGTTCAACCTCAAAATCAACCTCTAATGGTGTTCAATAAATTAGGACAAAGTCCAACCTCACCAGGATATTCCAACATTATGAGCTAAGCTCACCATCCAGTTGATCACACATGGCATATCACAATTAAGGATTAACGATCCAACCACAACTAGGTTATCATACTTTAAGAGCATAGCTCACGACCTCAAAATAAACACATGACGTATCATAATTAAGGATCAACGATTTAACTACAACAAGGCTATCATATTTTAAGAGCATAGCTCACCTCACCAAAATGAACGCATGGTGTGTGTGTCATAGTTACAGACTAAAGTCGAACCTCACTAGGCTATCACTTTTTATGGAAAAACATCCACCATAACCTCAAACACATGGTCTGTGTCACAGTTAAGGACCAAGTCCAACCTCACCAGGTTGTCATAATTTAAGGAAAAAAATCCACCACATAACACTGATCACATGGCGTGTGTCAGAGTTAAGGACAATAGTCCAACCACAACTAGGCTGTCACACATTAAGTAAACATATCCACCATAACACCGGTCACATGTCGTGTATTACAGTTAAGGACCACAGACTAACCACAATTATGTTGTCACACATTAAGGACAATGTCCATCATGTCATGAAAAACAAAGATACAAAAACACATCACACATGGACTTATGTCAAGATGTCATGTTATATAAATATATAGAGTCAGAATCCAATGAAAACAAGAAGTTATATTGGAACGTTAAAACCAAATCAAATGGGTACATTTAACATTTTAAGGGGTACTTACAAGCATTAAAGGGGTACGCGAGACCTGAAACTACTGTTGATGAACAGTACAAATAACAAACCGCCCGAAACACTGTAGCAACACGCGTACCCCTTTAAACCTCTAATGTACCCCAGATTGAATTATAAGTACTTCCTCCGTATCAAAATAAACGCAACGATTTGAAATAAAGTAGAGAGAAAAAGTGTCAAATCGTTGCGTTTATTTTGATACGGAGGAAGTATATTTCTAGATTAAATCGTGGCTTCCATTTCAAGATCCTACGGCCAAGATTAGAAGTTTTCACTTAAGGTTTAGTTTCCAACCTAAGGTTTGGTTTTTACATGATTCCTCTTTCCTATGTGTGTGTGTGGTGTGTGTGGTGTCATATATATATATTATATATTGATATATAATATATATTATACATATTTATATATATATATATATCTAACTCTTAAAGTTGCAGGCATCACCAACGGAGGTCATCAAACCAAGCCTCCGACTCAAACCTCCTTTAAACAACATCGTGAGGTTCTTACTCAAAAGTCAAAGAAACCATCCATTGCAATACTCTTCTTCACATCATCATGCACAGTGAAGATTATATTCCTTCTTGCCTTTTAGGCAAAGTTCTTAACATACACTTTATCGCAGCCACGCAAAAACACTAAATGTAACTAAGGAAGTTCAGCAACCCCCCAACAATGAACATAAATAGAAGATGCATAGCCTATCACATAAAGTAATGTCAAGATGAGTGACAACCTCAATCAAGAATATATATACTACCAATAATTCCTTGCAAACTCAGACTTGAGATATTGAGAAAACCGTGTGTTCCTCATCTAGTCTCACACTTGGGATCATTTCACTGGAGTCCCTCAACAAACTATCTAATTCAAAGGCACTCGAACTTTTTCAGCTACACTTTTCCACAAAGGTGAATTGTATCAATTCTTGCCTTGACTAGCTTCTGACTTTCATTACCAAAGGACACACCAAACCCACTCATTTTCATCTCTAGAACTTAGATGATTAAAGAAGGTTCTTGGTCCGTTTATTCACGCTATATCAATGTCTAAAAAGTAGCATGTATTCAATACAAAACAAAATATCCCACACACACTGAAAGACACGCCGTCCAAACGACTGTAATTCAAGCAAGAACGAACATTGCCTAGGCCATTGCCCAAGAGCTAAACATAGCGAATAGGACCTGGTGGAACTTCTCATACCAATACTCAGTGCCTCCTTCAAACCATAAGAAGATTTTCTAAGCCTGCACACTATGTGTCCTCACCAGGAACTGCACAAAACCAATGTTGTTTCATATTTATACCTCCTATCTAACATCAACCATACATTAAAATATCTGTCTCTTAAACTTCCATCTGATTCACCAATAGACAATAACACAAACCCAGACCAACACAAAACACGTATTTATGTAACTATTTAGTCAATAGGAGAATAAATAGACGAAGTAAATCGAACCCGAACCTGTTGGAAGAAACCACGAAAGTACAAGACTTCACTTTGTATCGTTCAATCACTCATAGTTCTAAACTTTCTTCTTGAAGACTCCAACTTGCAAAGAATGGCTTGCCTCCTTAAGAAAATCTTCCTAGCTCTAATTTCTAATTCGTATGAAAAGTTAGCTCATGTGTCTATAAGCCCGTTCTATCATATCAACATCTATTGAGCTCGTTGGTTGTGTCCTAGTCTTAGTTCTCTGTTTTTCTTTTGTTTAGCTATGATTTCCTTTTTTATGGCTATGACCAATTGTAAGAAGACATATAAATGTAGATAACAAAATATTGGATAAGCTTGTTTCAGTCCTCGTGCTCTTGTTCCTTCTTAGGCTCCATAGATAGCCTCAACGACCATGGACATTACTTGCACTATTCTCTGCCATACCCCAAAAAAACTACAACAAAAGTTTGGAACCCAACTGTAGCGACACCTTGAATGTAGCAGAGCCAATTGGCCAACACAGCCCCACCACCCTCAAGTAACTCAATTTGGAGTATAACCTTTCCACAATTTAGTACGAAGTAAGCATCGATTTCTTCTATGATACCCTATTAGTATACAAAGTCTAGCTGATAGCACTGCTTCACCGCCACGATGTTAATTTGGCATGACCCCTAGACCTAGCTAATAGCGTGGGTAATTCATTTCTTTCAACATTTTATTTCTTCCTCTTTGCAAACAGTCAACATGAACAATGCCCTCCCTCTCACAACACATTCCCTTCAAATACGAAGACTCATACCGATTCTCCTGTATTAGTACTCGCCTCTTGATCTTTCTCATCCTTGCTTGATTCTCAATCTTCTTTCATTAAAACCAAGAATTTGGACCTCAAGAACTTCCGAGACTACAACGCGGGATGGTTTAAACTTGCAATACCTTCGGAGTCATTCGCATGAACGTTACGTTAGTACAATCTTACAATGCCACAACAAGAAATTTGGCTCTTCGGCCGACCACACTTTACCGACCGAAAAGTCGGTCGGTAAGGCTGGACATGCATACTCGGAATCACGAATCGCAGGATAATCTAAGGTATAATACCGAATTTTCGTCGGTAAGGCTTTACCGACCGAGTTCTCAACCAAATAAAATTCGACAAAAAAAATGGAGGAATTACCGACCGATTAATCGGCTCCGGTAAATACCCCTTCTCCCTCCAAAAATTGGAGGGGCATGTAGGTTTACCGAGCCGATTAATTAATGCCGTCGGTAAGACCCTTCCTAATTATTTTTTTAAATTAAAATGCCCATTACCGATCGAATATTTCGGTTGGTAACCTATATTTGGAATTAAAAAAAAAAAGAGCAGCAAACTGCTTTCGCAAAGCGGTTCCATTTCAACCCAAAAGAAAAAAAAAAAAGAAAAAATGAGTACAATCAAACATAAAAAACTAATCTTCTCACATTTCACACATAATATATATACAAGTACAATCAAATTTTTGGAGTGCCATAATCAGAGTACAATCAAATAATCTTTAGGTCTCTTAAACTATGCCTAGTTGATGTTCTCCATACCAAGATTGTGAAGATCCTCCTGGAATTTGTTGTATAAACTGCATGCTAGCTTTTGTTTACCGGAGAGTGAATTTTAGCTCCTGCAGAGTTCTCACATATTTAGTACTCTTGAGTTTTTAAAAAAAGTTCAAGCTTCCAAAAAGGTTTAGTGAAAGGCTCCCGATTTGTACGCACAAAATGCTTCACAGAAATAGTAGGTTCACATTGCCACCATATTTCCACACTTCATTCCTCGACTGCTTCCATTCATGATACGATTTAAGAGCTAGAACGGAATTTATCACTCTTGCTGATATCCCCCCCTAGAAATCCAGAAACCCAAATATTTTTCTCATAGAAAAAAAAGTACAATTATAAATGATCAGACAACAGAAATCCATTTGTTATGTTTGATACCCTTATCATCAAAATTGAGGTTATCATAATCTGCAATACATGATAACAATAGTACAAAATATCAGCACAGATCAAAGAAACATATGAAGTGGTAAACCATACTGCTCAAGATCAAATGCCTCAAAGGTAGGAAGTCCCAAATCTGCTGCTTCGGTGGGCTCAGCCGGTAGGTCTTTCGCAGCCACAACTCCCACCATTTTCCTAAGCCACTAGCTGCTCGTATCTTCTCATTGCTAAATCAGGTCATCAATTCAAAGCCAATTAGCATCAACAACCAAATTTCCAAAAACCAACTACTTTAACTCTACCAATCACTGCTACTTCTCTAATCCAATACAATTTCAACTACTTTAGTACTATTTAAAAATCTCTCATAATTTGTCCAATTAATGTAATGCATGATCATGTAAATTAATGCTTCAAGCAATTCGGTTATGATAAACCCAAATTCCATGTGATACAATATTAAAACCAGTATCAAAGAGTAAATGCAAATACCCATATACACACGCAACTCATGTGAAATTCAAATTAGAAAATTGAATGATGAACTGAAATAAAATCAAAATCACAAGAAGAAGGAAGGAATAATAAATACAGTAGATGTTACACCAGCTTCTTTAGCTCTTMTGAGTCTAAATCAAGCCCTCTAAAACGAGTTCCATGTCGCTGAAGAACATCCTCAACAACTGACACTACACTGAACGTTAAAGCTTCACTTGTCGCCATTAAAACCCCACTTCAAGTCTCCAAAATTCTCAAGAACCAATTAAAAGAATAAAAATTTTAAAAATAATCTCAAATGCCCACTAATAATCAAAAATGGAAAGGGGGAAATTTGTAGTTACAAAATCAAAATCAAATCAAATCTTAACAAATCAAGCCAAAAAAAATGGACAAAATAGGCAAGTAATTACGACAACCCAACTTTTGATTATCCTCCAAAAAAAATCAAAAAACAAATAAAATCAACCCTTTTTCTCGTATATAATCAGAAAGTTGGGGTATAACACAACTTGTTTTTGGGATTCAGGAACATAAAAACAACTTCTAATTAAGAAAAATTTCTATCCACAGAATACATATTTTACTTCAGCTAAAACTCAGTAGATCATTTCTATCCAATTGAGCTTGGTTTTCCCATTTATTACAACTATGTATCTGCCAATAAAATAGTAAAATAATCATCAAGCAAATTTGGAGAAACCAATATATGGGGCTAGATAAGCTTTTCCTAACATGTTAGAGCTATAAAAGATAATGTAACATTGTAATTGATTCTGCTTAAAAGCRAGTAGATTGACAGAACATAGGTCAGACATAGGACTCAAGATCTAAGCATCACAAAGCCTGTAGCCCTGCGATGCACTGATGCATGGATATATACTGTGGTTAGAGCTGTATACGACAGCGTCACCTTTCATCCTGAAAGTTATGAGAGATAACAAAGTAATTCGGCTTTATACGACATTAAATCACAGTAGGATGAAAATGAGACAATTACCCAGTACTTCTCAGTAAACATTCATTACACGTAGAGACAAACTACAAAGAGTCAAAGACTGACAATCACAATGGTATCGTTTCTTAGGAATACATGCTCAGCTCAATYCTAATTAAAGATAAATTACAAGTCACAAAGGCACTAACCCTTACAATTGCAAGCAACATTGTTAAACAACTATATGATACATCCCACACCACACAATTACCCAGTACTACTTAGTAAACATTCATATACGCACAKACAAACTACAAAGAGTCAAAGACTGACAATCAAAATGGGAACATCTCTTAGGAACACATTCTCAGCTCAATTCCAAGTAAAGATAAATTATAAGTCGCGAAGGCACTAACCTTTACAATTGCAAGCAACATTGTTAAACAACTGTATGATACATGTGACACCATGATGAAGATAAACCGGTGAAACTGCTCTAGACCTTCATGTGAAACAAATGGTTCTTGACTTATACAATAAAACAGCAGGAAAAATTCAAACAATCCGCTAGAGCGCAGTAACTCACAAGGATATATCATTAATAGGAGATGCTTGGTTAGACAAGTCATAATTCCATAAACGTTTTCACACAAAATCATAAGAAATTACATGCCTCAGGACATGTTATATTTGGTGAGGAGCACCCAGCACTCTCCTAAAGCTTCGAGGAGTGGATTGTCCAAAGTTTACATCCTCTCTGAATATATTTTCTTTAGTTGCTTTATGAACTTCGGATTCGAAGCATGGCGCAAACATCCAACCAAAGAACTTTGAAAGAAATGCAAAAAATGGACATTGCGCTTGAGGAGTTGAGATTGCTGTTAAACGAACTGACGTTATATGTAAAGCCAAGAAGCATCATACTGCATGAGAAGATGGCATTAAGCCATTAATAAGTTTAGAAAAAGTAAATAACTATACAAAAATTTCAAATATTGACTAAAGAAGAAGACGTCATCTTGACTTATGCAACTAAAACTCATAATACAAAATATCGACATTCAATTACAAAGTGTACTTATTTCATTTTCACAACAGTTTGATTGTTTGAAGCAGAGATTTTTCGGCGTGTTTTATCAAGCCAGTGGAATATAAGAACAAATACATTTAGCTGGCTGCAATAATTTTTTAAAAATCCTTTCATGTTAAACATCATGTCACTTTCAGTGACAAATTTTCAGCAATGCTTACTCTAAGTGATTTGACTATTTGCTCAAAGAACAGAACATTGACTTTACAAGAAAATAGATTATCAGCAGCACAAAGAAAATTCAGTTGATTGCAATGTAAAGACCCATTACTTCCGGTATAATCCAAAATGCATAACAACATTGACAGCAATCATAAATTGCCACGAAACCCAGTTTAAAACAAAATTATCTGCAGGAAAAGAAATACAGAAGTTGCACATCATTCAATATCTAATCAAATCGTCATATTAGAAAGAAAACTCACATTGCTAAGCCAGTGAATGGATCTCTCAACCAAGAAAGAAACTGCAACAAAGATTGACAATACAGATGCAACAGACCATGTTTAGATCAATTTTCATTCCCCTCTGACTAGAGAACAATGGATCAATTTGGAAACATATTCCAAAAGTTAAGATAAAGCTGAAGATTGATGAAATATGAGAAAAAGTGAGAAAGTAGTGCAGAGAAGTTAGGAAAAACAGTGGTATATGCTGTTGATAAGTTTGACCAATCTCAAACACACATGAACAGTAAATGGCTCACATAAGTGTTGCCCACCCAAAAAAAAAAGAAAAAAGAATGGAGTTCTTGTCTCTGCGTCTGATAGTGGATGTGGCAACTGAGCAGAAGCAGCATCATCAACCTTCTGGAGTCGGAATTCATGAACAACGTTCTCTCTTGAAGTTACTGCAGTAATGAGTTATAAATGGCAATCTGCAACCTGTGAACGCCTACAGGAGATTCAATCCTGCCCAAGAACACAAAAAGCCTTGCACAACGTGACTTTGAGTCTCTTCAATACGTCCAGCCATCTGACCAAGTGATGGACAACAGTAACACTTTACTTCAAACTACTTGCCATGTCATTATTGAGGGCATGTAGTATCTTTTTGTAGGAGGGTCCATCAATGAGATGTTTCTCCTTCCATTCTTTCATTAAACTCCRTGCCTCTGCAGCTCTTCCTTTTCGGCAAAACTCATCCACAAGCGTCTTCAAAGTGATGAGATCATATGCCATTTTCTTTTCAGCCATCTCCCACAATARAACCACAGCCTCCTCAACCTCACCACCAATTGCCAAAGCACAGACAAGRGTGTTATATGTTCTAGCATTAACAGCRAACCCCTTTTCCTTCATTAGAGTAAATAACTCTCTCGCATTTTTTGTCCTGGCTTGAGCACATAGTCCATAGATAAGGTGATCATAGGTGAGAGCATTGGGGACACAGCTATAAACAACACCCAGCTGGTGAAATATCCTCAAGGCATCATTGACATGATTAGAAAGCACATACCCTTGTATCATTGAATTAAGGGAGAAAATGTTGGGTTCAATTCCATCATTTATCATTTGCCTAAAAAGGCACTCCATGGTACCCATGTACCAATGATTAATATATGTATCTCTTCTACGACTAAGAAATGCAGCAAACAAAAGGTTGTAAGTTCTCAGAGATGGCCGGCAATCTGAACTCTTGGCTGTTTTCATATGCTTGAACACAGTAATAGCTCTGCTCAGTTTCCTGGCTTGAGTGTAGTAGTAAATAATAGTGTTATACATAGCCTCTGAACCAAAAGGAGGAAGTGCAAGAATTTGATCARCAATATCRTACATTTCCTCAATCATCCYGCTAACCCCAAGCTTCTGAAWTATAATGTGGTAGGTATTCACACTGTGCTTAAACCTATGTTGTCTTGATGCCCAATTAAAAAGCTCTAAACATACCAAAGGATCATCTTCCAATGCAATAGCATTGTGCAAATCATCAGCATCAAATCTTGCAGGAAGTTCAGATATAACCTTATTAAACTGAAACTCATTAAGCACAGGTTTTCTAGCCAGTCGAAGCCTTCTATTAACCCTTTGTCTGTAAGCTCCTGAATAAGGCCTATGCGGCTTGGAAGAATACCATAAGAAGCTCGCGTGCCAATTTCTTAGAAAAGATGTGAAATAGATGGGATGTCATGGATGAAAGTAGAATAACAACTTGGGTTTGCGACTTTGCTGAGGTGACGTGAGTTTAGAGACGCATTGTTGATGGAAAACAAGAACTAATCTTATATGTTGATTTAGACCGGTCACGATGTTAACTATGCATTGAGGTGAACCTGACCCCACAGATAACATCTTTTATAGTTTATAGTTGGCATTTTCAACTAGAAAGACACATGTGTACACACCAAACTGACCCCAGAGAAACTGTGAGTTAAAACTTACAAAATTGTCATAAGAACCCGGAATCACCGAGCTACTGACAATACAAGTTTGAACTGCATCACCATGCGAGCCTACAGCTGTTCAACAAAGATCAATTTTAGGTATACATTAGAATTTAGAACTTCACAATGTGAGATAGCATAATTTTTCATTTAAATCCAACATTAGCAATCAAAATTCTCATTACAAGTTATAACTACACTGACTGTACAAAGGCCTGTCCTGAGCCACTGAGCCACAGAAAGCAGGTCATTTCATTTCAGAACTAGAAACAAACAAACTTGATATTACAAGATTCAAGAATCATTTCATTACAATTGATATTCCGCTATTTTGTGTTTATTGTTTGTTTCATGGAAATCAGTCACATGGAAAATTACTATTATAGCATGATTATCAGTTACGTGAAAATTATCCAGACCCACCACCTCACAAAAACCCACGACAACCACACAGTAGTGGACCTCTCTGACCACCAACGCACCACCCCACACACATACGAACAACCCAACCCCGACCAAAAGAGGGGAAATCATTTGGTTAAGAATTAGACAGAAATTAAGAAACTCAAAAAAGGGGAAATGAAAATACTGAATTTGAACAAGACGGTATTATAAAATTATAATAACAAATAAAATCAAGTTAATCAGTCTTTTATGTGCAATTAAGGCGATATCTGATAAGTTATTCGATCAAATTGCAACAAATTTCATGTCAAAAAGAGAAAACTTTCGCGAAATAGTTAATTATTAGAAGTGAAAATTGAAAATTAGGGAAAAAAAACCTTAACGACGTGCAATGGAGGATATTGGGCGCCAGCGGCTGACTGCGGTTGTCTATGAGGTGGTTCGACGTTAGCGCGCCCGATGATGACTTGTGATCGAAGACGACGAACAAGGATGATGACAGAGTGCCTGCTTATGTTGTGTGTATCCTGCTTATGTCTGTACTAACTGTACTTCGCTATCACTCATAGAATACTCCCTCCGTTTTCTAGTTGTTACATTTTCTCTTTGTACCGTTTCAAATAGATGTTCAAATCAATTTAAAAATAATTTTTTTACGTTTTACCTACTTTATTTACTCTAACATTAATGAATTACTTATTTTTTAAGTCAATTTCATTAATTTACCAATTATTCACCCAAAATTACTATTTCCCATAACATTTCATACACACTTTATCTTTTACCTAAACTTATTCAACTTTCTACCCAACTTACTTAACTATTTTATTCAACTCAATCAACTCTTAAAACCGTTCCAAAATGAGTATGGAACATCTAAAAAACGGAGGAGTAGCAATTACGGAGTACAATTAAAATTTGCTTCAGTCATACCAAAGTACTCCCTACCTTTCTTTAATTAAAAAAATGTCCACGTAGACGAATCAACTCTAACTTGCACGCAATTGTACAATGTAACACCTTAATTTTTATTTGGAGCAAATCACCCACAATTTCATTTTATATGCAATTTCATCAATTTAATCTATCTATTTCACTATTTATTGTAAAAATACATCCAAAATATTTATAATTCAAATACATGAATTAACACTCTTATAATTTAATATAAAAATAATAAATATTTTAAAATAAGATTATTATTATTATTATTATTATTTTGGTGAATTGCACCTACTTTTAATCTTATGGGTTAATTTGCACTAATTAATCTAAGGGTGATCTTGCACAATTGATAAGAGTAACGGGGTTAATTTACTACAAATACTAAAAAATAAATTCAATAACGACCTCCACTAATCGTAGTTGGGAATTAATTTTCATACCGAGAGCATAATGAGAAATATAAAAATAAATTGCCAAATCCCATGGGGGACAAAAAAAAAAATAAAAATGAAGCACTGTGTATGATAATAAATTTGGAAATTAAAAGATGAAAAAAATTCATAAAAGTGTTTTCCTTCTTTTTCTCTTTTTATTATTGTTTTGTATCAAATAAATGTAAATCATTTTTATTGAGGGTAGAATTCCCTTATAATGATGAAAAAATCATTTTTCCTTGCAAAATGAAATGAAACTATTTTCCTTAGCTTCATCTCTTGTACTCCCCTCTCTCACAATTTCACGTACCTCCTTGATTCCCTCCATTTCTCTATCTTTCACTTTTTTACATGATGTTTTATGAATATTAGTGGTATAGTCCTGAATTAAGTCAAAGTATTATAGTCATTCTAAATAATTAGTACTCTGTGTAGCACTTGTGAGCAGCGTTGTGTGTGAACTTTAGAAATAATAGGGATTTTTTTTCCATATACTTGAGATTTGCTAATAATCATATACCCCCGTGTTTTTGAAACGTTCATATATCCTCACTTCAAGAAATAGCCTAAATACCTTAACTTGGATGGAAAAGCTAACACTGTTAGTTTTATACGCAA
Organism: Bassia scoparia; assembly: GCA_008642245.1. Lineage (NCBI taxonomy): Eukaryota > Viridiplantae > Streptophyta > Magnoliopsida > Caryophyllales > Amaranthaceae > Bassia > Bassia scoparia. The sequence continues at coordinate 122,168 of SNQN01000610.1, forward strand.
TTAACCCTAATTCAAGTTATTTAACCACTAATTCATTCACTCTCCTCTAATACCACTTTAATTATCCAAAAAAAACTCATTTTCTTTTCTTCAATCTCATGCTAATCCCAAAACGAAACTAAATTCACCCATTTCCCTAATCCATTTTTCTCCTCCATTTTCCTAATTCAAACAAGCGAAATTAGAAATTTACAGTTGAAATTTCAACGCTGATGTGCAGATAAATTCCCTCCCACTAGAATTTACAATCGATCCAATTTACAAATTTACTGCTTGCACCGAGGCGAGTCGAGCACGCAATCGCGACGTTCATCGCACGCGCACCTGGCTTTGAGAAATTCCTCGACGACGTTGATTCCGTCGGGAAGTCTATCAGCATCTCATGAAGCTGACGACTAAGCTTTTGAGTCATAATCGTCGCGATGGAGTGTTCACCATTGTTGAGTGCCGCCATTGTTGAATGAATGTAAGAAACAAATGAACAAAAAATTGCTGATAATCAGAATGAGAGTAAGAGGATGAGAAGAATGGAAGGAGTGTTTGGTAATGGAGAGGGTTTAATTGAGATGCTGATAATAATATAATAATAATTGAAGTATGAAAATTCAATTATAACTAAAGGGAAAATGAAAGTGAAGAAAAAGAAGGGAAATGAATGAAGATAATGTAGTTGGCAGCACGTGGTGATAGGATTAATCGGGATTTGTAATTTTTTTTTTTTGAGAGAATGGTTAGTTAAAAGATTTAGGTTAGTTAAGGTGTTAATTAACGTTAAATTGTATTTAGAATTAACGGTGTTTAGTTTTCCGATTAGAGTACGTAAGGATATGTTGGCTATTTTTTCTGAGTGAGGGGTATATGATGCGTTTCTAAAAACAGAGGGTATATGATTATTAGGCTAAAACTCAGGGTATATGAGGAAAAACAAATAATAATGATTTGATAAGGTTTAAAATAAATGTCGGTGAATTAATAATGTTTAAATAGGGATGATCAAAACAAGGACTCCCATCTATTTAGATATTGAATATAATCATGTGAAAAATTAAAATATAAACTGTTAACTTACAATTTTTTAAGGTTTTTTGGTCCACAACTGCAAAGTTTTCAGTGCACTTTTAAAAAAAGAATTCCTAAACTGTCCAATTCATATTTTATTTGTTGATTACTATCATTTCGATGTTGATTTGAATATTCGATCTTAATTGCATATGACACTTGCTTGTTGTTTTCCATTTTTTCTTTCTCTCCTTTTGTCTCGGTCCTTGACACAAACCATAACGGTACCCATAATAGACGAAAATGCTGGAGAGAAAATAGAGCTATGTCAATGCAAAAGAGAAGTGAATCGAGGGAGAAATGTGGTAAAGTAGAAAAGGGATAAATTAAACAAGTCAACTAACAAGGAACATTCAATTTATAGCTTGCGATTCAAGTCAATGCCGAAGTGACAACGGTCTCACAACAAAAAAAATTTATTTGTGGATTTTTGGACAAAAATATTTTTTTATTAGAGTTGTTCAATGGACGGGATCCACCCGCTCGACCGTTTAAAAAAAAAAAAACGGTTAACATCCAATTTTAAAATTTTCAAAAATTTGAGCGCCCATGGAAGTAAATTTTTATGCGGGGCCGACTGCCCGATTGTGTTTTTTTTTTTTATGCTAATGTTAAAATATTATTAAGTATTTTTAATAATTTACGTAAAGTGAATAGTGTTAAATTACTATGTCATATTATTACTAAATACTATGAAGATAACTATAGAATAATTTTTTTTTTATAACCTTAAAAAAGTATGAGTAACTACTCATATTACTTATTTATCATTATATAATCCAAGGGGGACAATGGGCTGTCTAGGAAATGTCTTATGTTCGCCCTTGGTAAGATATAAACTAACTATTTAAATCTTCATTAATTAATTCACTCCCTATTAAAATTTTCAATCAAAGGAAGGTTTTAAATTTATCAAATAAACTACTACTTTAAACCTAAACATTGATAGTAAAAATTATGATTGATAAAAAACTACAATTCATAAACAAATACATTCAGAGCGTGAAATATAAATAACAGTTTTTATCTTTTTTATTTCTTTACAAGTTTCAAGCACGCATAGCGTGCATAAAAATAGTTACAATATAATGCAAGGATTGCTATTGTCATAGCTTAACAATTATGTGTGCTAATTTCATCAAATATTCAACGACAAATAATTTAATAGTAGTTCTTATGGTTAATTTATAAAAATATCAATGTATGTATCCAATCGCAACTTAGGCGTTAGGTCGGGGTAAATCCGACCCGTAATTAGGGCAGGTAAGGACTAGAAGTCAAGCCCGCCACTAAAGGTCTTGGAGTTTAGACATGTTTGTGTGGTACCAGAAGAGACTAGAGAAAACCTAGAAAAAAATAAAAACCGAACGTGAAAACGACACCCAAAGAGAGTACAAATAGAGAAGAATTGAAGGAAGAGGAAGAAAGCCCGATCGGAGGGTGGGGATCCTAGAGGGAGTTTTTCTCGTCGAAACGCTAGAGAGAAAAATAGGCATACACTATAAACTATACAGTAAGTTTTAAATATAAGTGAGACAATTATATGATTGGAGTTATTTATATACACTTTGAACTATAAATTTCCATTTAAAAAAATATATTAAAGAAGGTTTTTGAAGTTGCTTAGTTATTTTTTTTCATATGTGGAGCTATATGTAATTTTAGAGGGACACCATTGCTCCCTTTTCACTTATGTAATAGAGATAATTAGATATCTAATCAATAAATGTATGAATTAGCTATAGGTGTAATTCGTTTTTTTTGTAAGTGTTTAGAATTATATTTTATATAGCTATTAATTTTAGATAAATATGTATTTTTCTATTAATAACACGAAGTAATCAATAGAGAGAATGTTAAATTTCCATTGGTTGATTCAGACAATAATCATGAATTCAAGTAAGAAATTAGTGTGTCTTTATTATTTGTGTTTGATTTATAAATTATTTTCTCTTTTCTCTCTTCTCATCTTTGGTTTAGGTTATAGTCGTTTAGGCCGTTATATAGTCTAATTTCCGACCTAATTCAATTGTTTTTATTTTGTTTTACTTTTATTTTGTTTAGTCTCATCTTTGTTTGTTAATAATTTTTCCTTGTGGTGGAATTTAGGTCTTTTTGGTTTTTCTTTTTGTGCGTGGATTAGGTTATTTGTTATTATTCTAATCCTAGATTTTAATCTATGGATTTTGTTTTCATGGGTATTGTTTATGGGTTTCATTAGTAGTGAACATCTATCCAACTACTTCAATTAAATTTTAGGAGAAGTTAATTGTTTGCATATATTTGTCATTTAGTAATTTATATTTATTGTATACCGAATTTGTGCGTACTCACAGTACAAAAGATATTGCTTCAGATGAAGATTTTCTTTAATTAAGCCTTTTTTTTTATCAAAATTTGGATCAATCGTATGATGCATTTCGTTTCTTGAATTGGTATGTTTGTACTTCCGTATTTACTTAAGTGTCGTTGACTTTTTATATTAATGAAATTTTTAGTTTTCTAGTAAAAAAAAAAAGGGAAATTCTCTATGGTGGCCTCGTGTTTTGCCAAATTAGCTGGTGCTCATTAACTTTTCTAAATCCACACCGTCGTGTGTTTTAGGAATTCCATACCGTGGGAAATTAGTGGGCTAAGTTAGCCATTAGTCCTTTAACATGGTTATATTTAATGCTTATTTGTGAAATTTATTACCTACCCCTATTATTTATGAATTTACAATCTCATTGAGAGTGTGAAGGAACATCATGGATGAACCGTACTCAACCTTTCATTTTCTGGAAGTGAAGACACAATCATTCGTGAAGTAGAAGGGATGAAAAGGAAGTGTTAATTTAATTGATTTTTTGGTGATTAATGTAAAATGATATTAAATGGGGTTTTAAACGGGAAGGAAATGAAATGAGGTTGTAAAATTCATTAAATAATAGGGGTGGTTGTAATTTCACAATAAGGTTAAATATAACCATGTTAAGGACTAAGTGGCTAACTTAGTCCTAATTTGCACGGTATGTAATTCCTAAAAACACGAGCACGGTGTGGATTTAGAAAATTAAGTGCTCACAGTAGATTTTGGCAAAAATTCGAAGTCGCCATTAGAATTTCAAAAAAATTAGGTGTTGTTTTGTAGCTATTGGACAGTCATGTTATGGAATATAGTATTTTTTTTGTTGTTTAAAAAAGGGTATTTGTGTACTTCACGTAGTTTCTAATAAGTTTAAGAATTTCTATGATTAATTATCTGACTTTCACATCCAAAAGGCGATGGAAAGTCTTAAATATTATGGATTTGTCTTTTACGTAGCAGGTTCATTTGGGTAGCACTCAGAATGAAGTATTTTGTACTTGCTTCTTTCACATTAATTAACCCATGTTCAATTTCATGATTCGTCTACAATACATGCGACATTATGATCGAGTAAGTTAATGAAATTGGCTGCGTTGATTTGAACTATAATCGGGAGATTTAGGGGCGATCGTGTTAAATAGTGGAATTATAAAGATTCGAACGAGGTAGAAGGAGAATAAAAATGACTTGAATCAAAAAAATTTATAGGAGAATGAGGTTCTTGATCATAGGGTAGGTGGAGAGAGAAATCTTTGTAATGACACCGAAATATCTTGTTTAGAGAATAGAACTCTCGAGTTACCACATGTAAGTGTACGTTCCACATAGTTGAAAAAGAAAGAATTGTCCTTAATGCTAAAAGGCTACTTATAGTCCTATTGCAAAAGGTTGTAGAATGGACCTCATGATTTGTGACTCTCTCGGTTGCAAGTGCAATCCAAACTCCGTTGTGTCAATATAATCGTGGTTGTTCATGTTAATCACCTCACTTATGACTTATTGAAATAAACTTCGATTGATTGAATTAGGATTGCATTACAATAATACATGGTATTAAATCTGAATTACAGGGTCCAAGATCACAACTCCACTAGCATTATCATTTTTTTTAATTTCTAAAATATTTTACTTCTTTACGTACCCTTCTTTTTTTCTTCTATCTTTTTTGTTCACATTTTATTTAACTATTTTAACTCATATTTTTTCTACTTCGTATTATAATTACATTTTTATCTACATAATATAGTCATTTTATAATATTTATTGTAATATTGAGTAAACTATAAATATGTGTTTTATAAAACATCAACTTTCTCTTCTTTTCATTCAGAATTTCCCATTTCAATCCCTTTTGACGTCCTACTCATCATTTTAATATGTTCTTTTTTTTTTTCATTTCCATTATTTCTTTATTTTAATTTCTTTGTCACTATTTTTTTTAATCTCTTACTTCTCTAATCTTTAGCTTATCTCAATTAACAAATTATGATATTAGAAATCTTCCACAGTTCAACTGTTACAAGTAAACATAAGGATGGAATATATTAGAGGTGAAATAGGGAAAAAAGTACTATATGGCTAAAAAAGTACAAAGAAACCATGTCAAGATCAAGATGTGGTCTGCGGACGGTGACGATAGATGTTGCGAATTTCCTCTCAGACCTAGTCGTAGAACATACAATTTTACAGGTGTACATACCATGTGCGTGTTCTATTTTTGTTGCAAACAAAACACAATAGAACAAGGAATCGACAATGAATTGCTCCTTCAGGGCATCATGTGTATTAGCTTTGTCTCTAAGTAAGTCTTAATGGGAGTCTCAATTAAATCTCACCTAATATTGTGATTAAAGATTAGTGGAGTCTCAAAGTGAATTTCTGAAAACAATTCATATTGAGACCCTATGTGGGCCTCACATATTATGTATTTTGTTTTTTATTTTTTTTATTATTCTATTTCAAGATATTTTGATAATTTATTTTAAAAATGTTTAGAGATATTTGTAACTAAGTGAGTCTCGAATAGAGTTTCAAGGATAAAGTGGGTATAAATTTGTATGAGTCTGATGATGAGTCTGAATTGTGAGGTGAATTTGGATAAACATGCTCATAGTAAATTCATAAACAAAGAATCAAGTCAATGATAAATCAATAATTTGGCTGTTGATGTCTTATGGGTCTAGACAATGCGTCACCACCATGAGAATTGACGTGCTTGTTTTGCTTATTTTTATTTAACATTTGCTTAAATTATTAATTTTTAATTTAAACATTTAACAATTTGCTTAATCACTATAATATATAGTCAGGATCTAATGAAAACACTGTTATGAAACGTGAAATTAAATAATGGGTACATTTTATTTTAAGGGGTAATACAAGCAATAAAGGGGTACCAAGACTTTCAGCTACTGTTAAAACGTACAACGTGTACACTTTAAACCTTCAATGTACCCAAATTGAAATACAAGTTATAGCATAGATTAAATGTGACGATCCTCTTGAAATCTAACGAAAGATTAAAACGTTTTAATTTTCACTATTATGGTTTGTTTCTTTCGTATTCTACTGAACCGTATTATATACTCCATACTGTAATAATTATATAATAAATTTTATATACCAGTATTCATATCATAGTATATATTATATTTATAATTATTAAGAGAGAGAGAGAGTCAGATCCAGTTGAAAGACCATCAGTAAATGAAACTAATAATGTCGAGTAACATGATACTTGCCGATCTTTCTCATTAGTTAGCGACTGACACAGTAAAGGAGGTCACAAGACTTTCACACTTATCGGATAGACTACGACCGCTCTTTCCACGTACACCTTCAAAGCTTACATGTATACCGAGTTGAAACTCCAGTACTGATAAATCATGACTTCTCTCATCATCGATAATTCTTTTACGTGTCAAGATTAAAAGTTTTTAATTTTACTTCTAATGTTTGCTTTCACATGATCGCGTAGAGTCCTCCTATATGATATGATCTGTGATACATATTATGATATGTATTATAATAATATATATATATTAATATATATTATATAATATATATTATACTATCAAATAAACTTCATAGTCAATTAGTCATATGGTGCATGTTAAGCAAATGCATGTGTTATAGACGTAACCTGGGATAAGATTTTTTTATAAGAAGTAAGACCTTTGAGTTTAACACACTTGTACTGTAAATAAAGATGGGTTTCACAACTGACATACAACGAAGTTTGCGTTGTTGGGTGGTGGCGCCGGGGGTTAGGGTGACGAGAGCTAAAAAGAAGGTATGAGGTGGTGTGTTCGAACGTGGTTATCAGTTGGTGGGAATGGTCTACTCACCCGAGGTTTGAGTATACACTTGGATGACCAACTAGAAAAACCGTTCTATTCACGTGTCTATCCTTGCTTCGCAGTTAATATTCCTCGAAAGCTATGGGCTTTCGATTTTTCCCTTTATCCCTACTGTATACTTCCTACTCATTATTACGTAGCTTTTTTTTTTTTATATATATATTTTTTTTGTTTGCAATAATATACTCGGATCGCTAAGTTTAACTCCACACCATGCACATATTACAAGTGATTCTCATTCCATGGTGATTACTTTGTAAGGTACATACAGGATGATGCTAAAAGCAAGATATTGATACATTTCCATTCATCCTGCTTTGGGCATGTGTTATGCCGATGATCCATAAATTATACTTCTATATTTAAAATTGTTAACTTACTACTCTTACTACCAATTTATTCACTTCATTCCATAAAAATTAAAGTTTATACACTATGTATGTTAAAATATAGAATTAATATAATAAGGAAGTTAGATTAAAGTATACGTTAGATGAATATTTAACGCGAGTGTATTATCAAGTGGTATGAGTTGCACAATTGAACGTCATAAAAGATATTCGCACGTATAACATCGAACTTACAATTCAAGAAATAAAATTATAATAAAAATAAATATAAGGTTAGTTATTAGTGGTATATAATATTAATGGAACGAAGGGACACTGTTGTTTAAATTACGTGGAATTAATGTAGCAAAGTACAAAAAAGATGAAATAATGTTTGTATATTTTTTTTTAAATATTTGTTGTAAATAAGCCTTGCAATGAGAGGGAGAATTTGAGCTAGTTTGATTAGGGAAGGAAATTTCACTGAATTGAAATTGTGCTGGTGGTTTACATCACTCAAAGCTTCCCTAAAAGAATTACCCTATCTGAAGTGATGTCAGTGGGTAGGACCTTGTCCGGATACGAGGATCCAGATCCAGTTTTAACGGATCTGGATCATAAAATTAGAATCTTAATGGATTGGGTAGGATCTGGATCTTATTTTAAAAGATGGATTGGACGGGTCCTCCTTTAGGACTGACCAGGATTCGTTTACTCATTTTTTTAAAAATTATATAAAATGTGTTGGATAATAATACTACTGAATAATGTATTAATCCATTGTTTTGTTAATTTGACCCAAAACTAATTATACTCTAAATCAAGTATATTTGTCTTTAGAACTTTGATTTTTTTGTACTTTAATCTTTTAATCATTTATGTTTGCTTTTAAAACTCACGAATAATGAGAGAAGTGGGAAGTATATGTTGTTTTAGTGTTTTTGAATCAAAAACTTGGTTCAATATTTGGTTTTTTTCATTTGAAATTAAAAAATTTAAGATGATTCATTAAGGACCGGATCTGGATCCGGGTCCTAAAAATTAGACCCCTGTCAGATCTGGTAGGATAAATCCTAGTCTAAACAATACGAATCTACATCTATAGGACCTGCCGATTGACGCTCATTTCACTAACCATCTTCTACTTAACCTAAGTTATAGAAATGTCTATTGAATTTAACAAATCAGTGGTTGATTAGGATTTACTTGTTAGTCTTGAGTCTGTGTCTATTGTTTTGTTTAGCAAAACCCTTGCTAACAACTAGACGAATGATTGATTGATAATTTAGGGTGAATGAAAAGCTTTTTTTAAACAGTTTTTTCACTTTGATTGCAGCAACCAAGAGATTCAAAGAATTTCCAGGTCACGAGAAGTGTAGGTACTTGCAGGATTTAGCCCATGCGTTCAGATGTTGATTCATTTCGTTTCGAGACAGAGGTAATCATGTTGCGTTACGAACGGATGAAAGTGGTGGTGAATCTAGGAAGAATGGTGGTGATGGAAGCGAAGCAGAAAGAGAGTAGAAACTTACGATGCTGTGGTTTGTGTGCACATGGACATTTTACTCAGCCTAAACTTGCTCACAATATTCCTGGTAACTTATCACTTGCTATTCTTCTGGTAGAATAATATTATCATGCATACAATGCGCCTGGAGAGTAAGAGATACCTCAAGTGGTTAAAGCTTCCCTCGCGTTCTAGGAGTTCTGATATCTTTTCATCCTCGTTCTTGTGACTCTTTTAATTCTTAACAAAATAAAATGAAAAAAATGCATACAATACGCTTAATTAATATCAATTCCTTTATTATTTATTTATTTTTGACATTTTTATATGATTTGATAAATATTTACAGGCATTAAACTTTGGCCTGGACGCCAAATTCATAGCCACAATTACCGTACACCGGAGCCCTACAGAAATCAAGTATGTTACCAAATTCAATAATTTTAATATTATAACAGTGATGATGTTTTACAAAATTTAATTAACTTTTTTTTAACTGTAAACAATTATGCTACACATATATAATAAATATGAGTATTTCGTATAATACAATTTCATACTTCTAAATTATTTTATTCCCTATCAATTGATCGTTGGTGTAGTGGTGGTTGAGACTACAATTGGTAGAAAGAACCTATGTTCGATCATCGCAACAACAATTGGGAGGTGATTGAAATCTAACCACCTAAAACTGATCATCGGATCCGAATTATCCCAAAGAAAAATATTCTATTCCATATATAGATTGCTATTATTTATGGAGTAGAATATATTTCTTTCATAAAATATAACATAAGCAATGTTTATGGGTTTAAATCCTCTATCCCACTATTGTGTTCCATTCTATGTTTAATTTCATTCAATATAATTGGTCCACACTATTATTTGGACTTTCTTTCGGGCTACATAATGAGAATATGTTGGTAAATAGACAATAATAATTTAACGAAATTGAGGCAATTAATGTTAATTAGGTACATCATAAACAAAAAATTAAGTATTAGTTGGGAAATGAGTTATCAATCATCACRCACTTAAGCCATTGTAAATTACTTCTATCTGTCTTTTTTTACTTGTTGTTTTTTTTCAGTTTTCGAAATGGAACTTTTATACAAAATATTTTGAGTTATGATTATATATGAAAAATTATAAAAATTATATATTTGAAAAGTAGAAATCAAGACGAATCAAATAAGATCACACATGACTATATTTTTTTCCGAGTATATAAATTAAATGGAGTCAAAATATATATGTAAATAGTGTTAAAAAGCAAAATGTAGCAAGTAATTTAGGATGGAGAGAGTAGTAAAATATACCGTACATGTGGGTTTATAATAATAAAAATGGATTACAAAGATGAGAATGAGGAATAACCCACTGTTTAAAAATTCCCCTCTTGTTTCCAAGATATCTCAAAATTCATTCTTATCTCTGCCCGTATAGCTCTCAAAAAAAAATCAATAAGCTAAGAGTTATGTGGTATGCATGTCAGTATGCCACACTATATATTAGGTAACGGTGTGATGACCTCATATATAACATAGTAAAATGATGATTGAAAATTACAATAAAATGTAAATAGTGAAGTTACAATGATGAATAAAATATGAGTTACTCCGTACTATAAATGGTATAATGAGATTACTTTATTAATTTTTACTACGAGTAGTCGAAACAAACAAAAAAACATTATTATTATTATAATTATAATAATAATAATAATAATAATAATTATTAATAATAATATTATTATTATTATTATTATTATTATTATTATTATTATTATTATTATTATAAAAACACCAAAACGTGATAAGCGGATGTTTCTTTGGTGATCGTAATTATAAAAGATCATCAAAGTCATTGAAAGTCAAATTAATTTTAGCCCTTTTCTGAAATATTTGGACATGACCACAAATGTTTATCATTATAACCAAACATTATTATAAATGTATTTTTCATTATTTTTCTCATCTTATTTTCGAATTTGTCATCAYTTTTTTCTCCCTTTAACTTTAAAAATCTATCTACAGAATTGAACATCTTTTATAGAAAACCAAGGATCAATAAAAAAACTAATTTTGGGGGATTTTAGACTTTTAGGACAAACAATTTAAAATTTTTAAGAAATAATTTAAAATTACACGAARAATTCATACACAAAATTTTACAAACACTTTAGAAAAGTCCTATGCAGCCGGCCCCATACTAGATTCAATGAGATACTGGTGTTCATGTACACTTAGAATCCGTTTACTTTAATTAAAAACAACTAAAATGAACGGAACTGAAATGAATTGTTTATGAGATAATAAAATTAGGTTAGGAACTGAACTGAACTGAACTGAAGTGATGAATTGAAATAAACTGATCTGAAAATAAAGCACATATAAAGCACTGATCACAAGCTTAAACTAATGGTTGAAACCCAAAAATATAATATATTCTCTATAATCAGCTGAAGTTGATTGGCCCTTATAAAGCATCGATCACATAATGTACGTATTACATATAACATCAACAGACAACTTTAGAATTATCTAGATAGGTTCATAAGATGAAAGAAATTTTGGTATTAGTATTGTCATATAGATTACCATCAAAAGATAAGTAGTCCTTTATAGACTCCTTTTGTTTCGAAGTTATCAAGATCATTTTTATTATGTTTTCACACTCACGCTTTGATGATGACTCAAGTTTTTTTTTTAAAAAAAAAAGAAATAAAAAGAGAAAAAACATATTGTCCAATAGAAAATTTTATGAATAATTTAAAACTTATATTTAG
>SNQN01000611.1:5563-19596 GCA_008642245.1 Bassia scoparia
GTTGATGATGTATTTCGGATTAAATAGTTTACGTAGCCAAATACTCACTTTAGCTTGGATTTGATAGTTACCGAGACATTATGTTACTAGACTAGGAGTACAATATATTTTTTTTAATACAATCTCCATACAGTAGGGTCAAATTGGATTATCGAAAAGAAAGAATAATTTAGTTAATTGTGTAAGATACCATTAATAAAAAAAATAAACAGATTTAATAATAATGAAAAGATATTTTCTGAGTTCTCCATTAACTACCATGTATCTAATAATATACATAAAGTATATTTAATATATACATATTGGACATTTAGTACATTCATGTGCAAACTATTACTTATAGTTTTCGCACCGAATTATGAAGCATAAAGCTCATTCAAGCTTTCTTCCACCTTGCATAAATCAAAAACATATGAGGTATGAATGTAACACTATTAGTTGTTGTAATTTTACAATGCGTGGCTGGTTTCGAGTGATATACACATTGAGTCTTGTTCGATATATCTCTCATATATAATGCATTGGTTTCTCGTTCTGTTATGATGTTGTTTAACAGTTTGATGTTCTTGGTTGCATTATTACATTGATCTCTTGAGTTTGCATTCCACTTGAATTCCTCTAGAGATATTATGTCGTCTCAACTTTTCGCTTCTAAGTAGTTATCAAATAAGCGAGTTATTCTTAGTAGTTGATAGTATTCTTGATCTTCTTAAGGTCTTATTAGGCTCCTTATGTCATTATCATTAAGTCTCATCACTATCGTTAACTACAACTCTCTGTAATTCAATTCCTATAATTTCCTCTCTGTTATGATATTTGCCTCAAACAGTTTAGGATCATATAGTATTAGTAAACTTGATATACACAAAAGATCATAACAAACTTAAATTAGCCAAAATAGTATTTTAGTACAAGTGAAAGATAACTATATTGGTAATTTAGGAGATAATTTTAAAAGAATTTCTAATTGTTTACCTTTTCTCATATTTTTGGGTTTGACCAATAGGAGTTTCAAGACTGCTTGCATATAGTAATTTTGTATGCTAAACGCTTATCATACAATTTGCCTATTATCATACTTCGTTCTCGCCCTGGTGTTTTTTAGAAGTCGGCCTCATATACCGGTATTCAGGTGTATGTTTCACTCTGGCGCATCGTAACATACCTCTAGCACAGATCTGATTTTTGGGGCTTTTTTCTTTTTCATTTCTGTTAAATAAAATAGTTTACGTAACTCATTAAACTAAACAACATGACTAAATAAGTCCAATAAGAAGGTTGACAACATACACAAATTTTGTGAATGGATGATTGAGGGCTACAAATAACCTGTAAATCGATTTAAAAGTTCATAACACATTGGAAGTACTTTTTAAAGCACATATAAGTAGCTAATATGAATGTAACTTCAAAATATAAAATAATCTGATTGAAATGAAATCGATAATAATCAAGTGACTCATAATTCAGCTAATCACCAGCGCATAAAGTATTTTCTTGTCACCCTGTAATACAATTCATACGATTTTAAATCAATTATAGCCAACTCGTACCACTAAAATAAAAATAATTAAACAATAAAAGAGGACTCAAGATATTTCATTCACCCATATATTATTATATATTATATTTAACTGAGCCCTCTTTCTTTAAACCATCCTTTAAATAAGATAATACACAAATATCCTTAAAGCACACATACTAAGTTTATTGTTCTAAGAGTCACAGTATCACTTCGTCTGATGATCTTTAATGTCATGTCACAGGTTGTTTCTCATTATTTCCCGCGTAAGCTTTTAGGATCTCGCACCAAAAAGGTGGGCTACCTACAATTGGCGCATTCATATTCGTCACAGCTATCTATAACCACACAAACCAACACACCACACAACCACCAAATACTACGCTGCTCTGCTACTCATCCTTACTCACACAACAACACCAAAGTGTAACTACCTCTTCTCCCTCATTCCCATACATATATTCCACCCAGCTACGCTAGCCAAAAATCGCGTACCCCTTCACTAACAACCCACCCACAACACCATTTCTTATCCACCAGCAGCACCCAACGACTATTTCTTATATCAGCGGCGACAAGAAACATCGGCTCCAAGTTAGCAGAGCAAAAAATGATTTATAGCTTGGAAACTGATTTGAACGCACAAACATATTTGTTTGGTGATTGATTTTCATCGTTGGAATTCTCGAATTTTAGTGGGCTGTATTGTGCAGAATGTTTGTAAATCGACTGTTTGATAAGTTGGTGTGTCGATTGGTGGGTTGCGTGGGTTTTGTTTGCGTGATTCGTATCGGTGGTTTCAGTAGAATTGAAAATCGAAGGGTTTTTGAGGAGGAAAGGATGAGGTGAGTTGAGAATGAAGAGAGAATGAATGTAGAGGGGATCTAGGGAGGTTTGGTTTCTGGGAAGGAGAAGAGGGGAAGTGAGGCAATTTGTATATGTAGTAAATGTTTATAGTAATAGATAGTGAAACCAAGGATAAACAGATGTGAAGTTGTGAGTACAGAATCCTCTTGTAATTACAAAGAAGATTCTTCAATCATGTAGACTTCTTGTTTCATATATATGTGTGTATCTATATTATATTTTTGTCAATTCACTAAATTATCAGCCATATTCAGGTTTGAATTTGTGTGTTCTTTCTTGATTTTGATGGTTTCTTTTTTCTTGAATACGATTACTAAATTTGTTCTTTCCTATGGTATTCGTCAATCTTGCACAGTTGGTCTAGGGGTCGGGATGGTTCAAGTGGTTTTTTGGTTGCAGGGTTGGAGTTCATAACGCGTAGAAATGAATGTAGACGAAAATGCAAGAGAGAGTAGAGAGAGGGATAAGGAGAGATAGAGCTGAGGAGACATAAGAGATTAGGTGAGTAATATGTTAATTAAGGGTTCATCAAAAAAAACATGCTAACGGTGTTAACTTTCGTTAGGTAAGGGTAGTTGGGTATTATATCTATGTAGGGGTATATGAGTGCGTTTCTATAAACACGCGGTACTACGATATGATAACGGATAAATACATAATATACATATATATGTATTATGTGCCATTAACTTGCCCAGATTTGTGACTTTATTATAGCAAACTACCCGGGTTTCCATTCTTAGAGTAAAATTACCCACTTTTTTTGTAAAACCATGTAGAATTCATACCCACATTGGTTTTCCGCGCATTTTTGCATTTCAGCCGCAAAAAGTGAGGTTTCGACGTGTGCGGAATAATTGCCATTTTCTTTCTTCCAATCCTCTATTTTCTCTTACGCCTACAAATTTTATACGATTCCCCGTAATATCAATTACAACTGGATCTTCACACATCATTGAGGGATCTCGTCGTTATTTTCGTCTGTCTCCCTTCCTTCATTAGTTCTTTTTCCTTATTCTATAGCTCTCGTCCTCTATCTCATGATATGATATTGCCAGATTAACAGTTATGATAGCTCCTATTGTTTTTCTATATATTTGACTTATACTCACTTTCCCATTTTCATTTCTTAAAATTTGTAAAATCTACCATTCATTGCCCTATTTAAAGCACTATTTCCATAATTTTGATTAATGCTACATTCAAATCTGCCATTCTTCTAATATATTAACCTTCATGTTTAATTTGAGCATATTAGTAACTGAAGGGATGTTCCCACCTTTTATCATTTTCCATCTTCAATTCTTAAAAACTACATCAATTGATTTATAAGGAACAACCTTGTCTCTTTCAATTTTGTGCATTTTGATATTCTGGGTGTTTCAATTTTCATGCAGTTTTGGCGAGCAATTGAGCAAGACGGCGCATTTAGTCACAATAGGGCATAAAGCGACGAGCAGGCCAGAGCAAGCGGCGGTGCGCCGAGATGGTGTTCGCATAATTTAGTAAATAATCTCGGAAAATCAACATAGGGAAATTTGATCGCGTGCGAAGAAAAACGCGAGTATGGACATATAGGCTGTCAACAAAATTTACTCACGAAACACACAATCTTGCGATTCTGTTCCTCTTTATTCTTGTTAATCTTAGTCGAACTGCATTGGGCTTTAGCATTGAAGTTGTGACTAAAGAAATGACCTAACTTAAGCCCATTTTTCAAATTCATTAGTTTTTGTTAATTTTAATAATTTTTAGTTATTAGTATTCATAAATCTCAATTTTTCGATTGATATTATTTTATTCTGGATGATTGTTTGTACAAATTTCAAGATTTATCAATTAGTATGCCAAAAAGATCTATTTATTGCACTGAAATTGACAGTCAGCCTTACACCATAGCTTCACTTTGATTTGTAAGATGTTAGTTTACATAATTTCAATGAACATTCATTGTAGTAGATAGTATGTTCCAATTAATTTTCCCTAGATTTCATAAAATTCGTTTTTTGTGGTTTATTTTTAGGTTTACAATTCCATTTTCTATTGGGTAGTCTTTGTTGGTAGTTTGTATGTATGCATACTTTTGTTGGTAGTTCTCAATGGTTAAATTGGAGGAATGAGTTGAGCGAGAAGAGACAGGAGAGACCTGTACAGATGAAAGTGAGTGAGAAGACGTAGTGAGAGGGATGAGATGAAGAGAGTGATTTAGAGTGGGTTTTGGTATTAAAAGGGTAGTTTTAATGGGTTAATTAGGTGGATAAAAGTATATTTCACATAATTAGGGGAGTGTTGGAGGGAATAGTGGGACCCACACACAGAGTGGTTTTTCATTTGTCGGAACAAAGTGGGTAGGTAATTTGTCTTTATAGAAGTGAGATTTTGTCATAAAAGGCGTGGTAGTATATCTTTTAATAAATGTGATCCTCAGACGTATTTTTTATTCTAAAAAAGTTCCAAACCTGGGCAAAGTTGAATGGCAAATGTTCCGATATAGTCATTACATTCTATACTATTATATTATTATATATATATATTATACTCAATTATATATATAATATGTATTTATTATATATATATTTATTATAATAGTAATATATAACTTTGTAAGATATATTGATAGATATATTATATAGCATTACATAGATATACGATAGGATCCAATGAAATCATGACTCTATATAGTACTTTCATGTGTAATGATCATTAAGTTCTATTTGACTGATTATAACTTACTAACTGATTTGATATAGATATGAAATACTATATAAGCAATTAGTACTTCTTAATTTAGAATAAGGCTAAAAATAAGTTATTAGTGTTTGAGATTACAATATTCCGATATAATTTAGGATACAACGATAGCTCGTACTCCCTTAAGTGAATAAGAATTATCACTGAAGGATATGAGGATGGGTCAAGGTTTCAGATTTTTACCCTAATTGATTAATAATCGTATTCTTTTTAATGTGGATTCGCACCACGTTCAATGGTTTAATAAGCTAAAACAAGTTCGATCATATTGTGTCATTATTGATCGAATAAGCTTGTAAGTGTTTGTTAGCATGTTTTAAACAAATTCTCCTCATCTAAATCGATATTCTCTGGTATTTTGTAATTGTGGATGAATTGCAAAATAGTCCAGTATGGATCGACTTAGGCTTGATAATAGTTTAATGTGGAAGGATTTCTCAGGCCTAACTTTCGTCATTTGGGATGTAAATCTTACATCTCTATAATTTAAAAAGGAAAGGGGGGGGAATATGTGTTGTCCCCCCACAAAGATATCCATTTATCCTTAATAATACATATAGTTTTTTTTAAATAATCAACCTTAAGTCAAAATAAATATAAATTTATATAAGTAAATTAAACAGATGAGCCATCAATTTCTAATCAATTCAAAATTAATTGCTTTTCATTCATGTTAATTAACATTAATTTTTCCTAAATTCTTTGAAAATTAACATCTATTTCCAATATATTATCAATCAAGTCAACAAATAGAATGAATCTTGACATTATATAAATAATTTTAACAATTTACATTAATCATATTCTCTCAAAGAATTTATGTGGACTTAATTAGAAGTTGACTATTATACATGTCTGAATTCTTTGGGACCTATTATAACAAGACTCTTAACATATAACTAATTTGGCAATACCTATATATATACAGTAAATGGTTTTCCCCCTACTAAAACACTCTAATACACATTCTTTCTATTTATGTAAGCTAAATCTCTGTTTTTAGTATGAATGTACATGATGTGTATATATATTAATCATAATGTAAGATAGATTATTCACTGAATTACGTCTAGTCGTATATTATAGTATATGTTTTTTAAAATAACAAACTTCATAGAAATTATATTCACTTCATAATTGTTACTATTTCATTTCACTAGTGTTACACGGCGCGCGCACGCGCGCCGTGTTCCACTTCTATCATACATCAAATTAACAGTGCAGGTATCTGGTATACATCATATTGCTGGGAGAAATGGGGTCTGGGAAATTTCGAATCATCTTTGGGGGTCATTATACCCTTTGAAGATAGGCTAACCTCAGGTATCGACTCAGTAAGTCGGAGTGCCGAATACTTCAGAATCATCATGGCTCTTTCCTTCACTGGTTGAATTTAGAGAGTAGTAGACTTCATACTCAATCTACAAAACAAGATTTTAAGCTAGTGAATTGCTGATTACTCATTATATAACATAGGCAGCTAGATTAGTGATCGTTGCATGGGAGTAACAAATGGAAACGTTTCTTATGTTGCTATTGTGACGAAATGCTGCAAACTTTCATGCTCCATTTTACACACATGACCAACAAAATTCAACAAATAGAATACATAGAATGAATAACTTCGTCCATTCTTCTCAAATTTGGTAACTGGTCAGCTGTTGACCATCACAGGGAAGTTTTGAACTTTGGCCACAATTGTCATATGTACTTCCTGGCTAACCTCGATTCTCTGAGTAAATTTCTCACATTTTCTCTGACACGTATCAATCTTAATCTCAGTGAACGACTAGCATTGTGGCACTCAATCTTCGCAGGATATTTCAAAAAGCTGGTTTTTTCAACCAAGAGAACGAATTCATTTCTTAACACATCAAATCTCGCTGCGCCAAAGCCTTTCTCAATATACTACAGAAATGCCAAGTTGTTTAACCCACAAGAACATTAAGAATAGAAGTTCTTGAATGGAAAAAAACGATAAGTCTTAGTAGTGATAAAATAATAACAGAAAATATCACATTTAATCTGTGTAAGAGTAGAATATAGTGTCAACAACGGGAGGGGGAAAGTAACAACTATGAGACTTGGAAAACAATGACATAATCGAGTACTTTTCATTTGAAAAAGAGCCCAATAAAGTCACCAGAATATATCAGAAAGAAAGCTTCGAAAAGGACTCAGCAAGGGTCTTGTGGATTGAACACAATAGTGTTTCGCAAGTAGATAGAATTAAGGAGAAGTTGAAAATTCTTTAATGTACTCTCGTCCAAACCGACTTTATAGAATAATTGAGACTCACATTCTGTCAGAACTTATAAGCTCTGATCTGAAAAGTTTTGAGATGGAGGGAGTTAAAGTAAAGCACACTAAGTGAACATTAGTAGCACAGTTTTTTCTCACGCAGTAGCCACGGGAATCATCCATATACATAAGCGGCGTTCTGCTAGCTGCAAAACCAACGTGTATAAGAGAAGGATCAACTTCAAGAGTAATTGGAGAAAACAATGACTTTTCCAGGAGTATGTAAGATGTCAGTATAAACCTGCAAAAAGCATAGAGCACAATAGGAGCTTAATATCCCATGTAAATCACGTATGCTAGGATTTGTAGCTAAATCCAGTTTACATTGATGTCCAGGTCATATTCCATACTCTACAAAGAGGAAATAAGTAAATACAAGAAAACTAACAAAAGTATGAGAACATAACTATGGCTGAGAGTAGGCGGCAGTTTCTGTTTTCTATTTGTGATTCTTAACGTCCGTGCTCTTATCGACACTTATGGCGTTTAAGGCAAACAGAAGAAGACTTGATAGCAGGTCTCTCAGCGCGACATTTTTCGGACTGAAGCGGATTATTAAAGACAAGGTAATTGAGATTTAAGACACTCAAGTACGCAGCTCAAAAAAAATAACATCTTCTACGTACAGTATGCTGGAGCTCTTGGCTCAGCTGCTGCCACCCTGCCTGGCAGTACCCTGCTCTCGGTCAGTCATAAGCTTGGGGATACCATTCATGGATCACATCCTAAAGGGACATAAATCCACTGAAGACAGAAAAGATAGGTATTTGATACAGAATAATTAGCCATGAATGAAGTACCCGCATCATTGCTACACATCTTGTAACTAAGTCACATATTTTGCCAAGGATCTCAGGTTGGTTCATTGGCTTCGCCTCTGCATTCTTCTCTGGATTTCTCGGTAACACAGGGTCTGACTGGTTCAATAACACATATCACCCAACACATAAGTACATTACACCCTGAAATCAATTAAATAATAGAAAACTTACAGCATCCTTTTTGATCCATAGACAAAAGTCCAATACCATCTAAGATTTTTAATCATAAAGTCTTACAGAATTATGTTGGCTAAAATACGCAAAAATTAATCAAATTTTAAACAACACAAATCAAAGCTACACGAATCAAGGGCAAATTGAAACCTAATTAGATTGCTAAACTTATACTATTCGCCAAAAAGATAAATAATCTTAATATAACTACCTTGGAGGCATAAATTAATTCAAAGGAATACCCAAAAACAATCTCAGCTCAATACACCAAAGAATAAGACATGTACAATAGGATGAAGCTAAGCCACACCCACCTTTTATTCCATAAAGGTCACTCTATTCCATGAAAATCACCCTATATTTTCTTAAAAGCCACTTTATATAAAAATCACTTCCATATCCTTTTCAAAAATACCCTAGTTTCACCAAACACAAGTCTTCTCTAAGATAAATTTTAACAAATTTGTTCCATTCCAGGAGTCAAAACCAAAAGTATCACACAAGTTTGAGAGATTAATCAAGCAGAAAATACTTCCAAGTTCCAGGGTAAATGTGGATCATGGTTCAGAAATAACATGATATCAGAGCAGTTGAGAGCCCAATGAAAAAAGCGAAAAGTGGTACTGGGACTTACGCCATGGTAGAGGCATCAA
The DNA here is from genome assembly GCA_008642245.1 of Bassia scoparia. NCBI lineage: Eukaryota > Viridiplantae > Streptophyta > Magnoliopsida > Caryophyllales > Amaranthaceae > Bassia > Bassia scoparia. The sequence goes on from SNQN01000611.1 coordinate 14,653, forward strand.
ATATATTAGTAGTAGAAGGGATTGATTTCAAACCTTCAATTCGTTTTAGATGTTCAAGAATCCCTCACATGAAAGCACTACTAGCCGTATCTTTCTGGTACAAATCATTAGAGAAAAACATTTTGTCTTAGTTTGTATCAGCATTACAGACTTACAGTAAGAGCTCATGTACAAGCACTTCCATGGCCAATTATGTGTATTGAATGCTGCATTATATGAATTATTGATACGGATGGGTGAATGCTGAAATTAAAAGAATATAAAATGAAAGCAATGACTCAACGACATTGCAGTAACTAGGCATTGCCAGCATGATTTTAAGAACACAGATAAGAGTTACCGTAGTAGTTATCCAACATATGAAATATAGTAAAGCATTTAATTAACTGCTTTCAGTGTAAAGATAACAGACTTAGAATTCAAACCACATTGACATCTTATCAACAAAATTTCCAATTTATAGGATCATATATTACAGGCCGTAATAATTTATGCTATAATATGCTAAATCAAAAGTCAACACACAAACTTATTTCATACCTTAATCTTAGCCTGTATCTATTGAACTTGCTAGCTAGTGAGGAACTGAGGAAGAATGGCAAATACAATAACGATGTCTAGAGCGAGTTAAAGCATCAATAGTCTTGGCTACATGAGATGCTCAACCATAAATACCAGAAAACAAGTTACTTGTTTTTGAGTTCAGACCAAATTAAACAAAATCTTGGCCATCATCATGAGTCATGACAGAATCCTGCAGGCTGTAGCATATTGGTTCATGACAAAGTAAGATAGATCAACTGTGGACACAATACTCGTAGATGTTAGAGTACCTTAAATTAGGTCAATAACAGCTTCGGGTAAGATACCAACCACAAAGCACCCTCCTTCAAGCTTTYTTTAGCAGAAAATCATGATTATTGCATTTTTGACAGTTGACACCAGAAATTACTCACAGAAATATTCACAAAGACAMCACTCTTTCATGTATTTGCGCATCCACTTAGATGTGAACTTATTCCCCCTCCTATCAGAAATTTTATACCCGCAAGCAACGATACTATCTGAATCCCTGTTTTTGCCAACAGCAAACAAAATGATGTGGGACAGAAGTCCAACTCTTGTACACGGAAGTGCTAGTTTTTATCTTCATGTTTCTCAAGGTTGTCATATCCTACAATCACAATCCACAACCCAAAAATTTCAGAAGATCCATATATATTTCCAAGCGGATAACAGTTCAAATGGAGCTCGATTTTTTTCTACAATTTTAAGACTTAAGAACTTAAACATGAGGAACTATACATATTTTTCCAGCCAAGATCCCAGAATAAATATTGAAACCAAAANAGGCATGGTTGGTTGAAGATGGGGCTAATTAATTTCTTTTTAAAGTGTTTAAGGGTTAAATAACTTAATTAAGGGTTAAAATTGAGTGAAAACTAACGACGTTAGGTTTTCCATCCTCATTAAGGGTATTTGGGCTATTTTGTCTAATGTGGGGGGTATATGAGGCGTTTCTAAAAACACGGGGGTATATGGGCTATTAGGCTAAAAGTCAGGGGTATATGGGGAAATATCCCTATAATAAAATGTTGATTAAGGAAGAAAGGTTAAAAGTAAATCTACATGCAAGTGGGATTTACAGTATTTTAATATGTTTATAAGGATATAATTGTAATTTTTAGTGGGGGGATCATTTACCATAAAAAGAAAGGATGTAGATATTTTGCAACTTCTCAAAAAGGAAAACGATGCAAGAAAATTTTCAAGCTTGATTAAAAATCAAGTCTTACTCGAACAATGAAGTATTCGGTCCGGTTGTACATGGCCAACATGGGCTTCAAGTTTGACCTAACATATGTTGTTGTTATGTAGAATAATCGATTATATGATAGAAATGTTTCGAGATTCGATCTCGAATATTAATGATATGCAATTGTGTTATTACAATTGTCAAATTTAATCCAATGAATACAATTAGAGCTATCAATTTGGTTAATCAATTGTTGGTTGAATTGAAATAACTGAAAATTTAACTGAATCAAACTGAATCGTAACCAATTGATAACTGAAATCAACTGAAAAAATGTTAACCAAAACTATAATAAACTGAAAAGAAAAAACTGAAACTGAAATAAAACAAACCGAAACTGAACTAAACTGCTAAAAAACTGAAAAGTTGATCAATAAACTGAACTAAACCGAATTGAAATCAAACTGCTTTTAACGGAAACTGATTAAACTGAATCCAAAATTTAATAATAATAATAATAATAATAATAATGATAATAATAATAATAATAATAATAATAATAATAATAACAATAACAATAATAATAACAATAATAATAATAATAATAATAATAATAATAATAATAATAATAATAATAATAATAATAATAAGAGCTAATTAGTTAATAAGGCAATAATAACAAGTTATTTAAATTCAAACACATAAGTGACATATCCAAACAAGTTCAACTAATATCGTATACAACTAATCGAACAGTTTATTTCATGGTTTAACCGACTTAATGTCCGATCCAAGACATCAATCGGTAAAAATTTGTTATGCAAATGAACCAAACACCCTTCGTTCGTAATCTCGGTACAAAAATTAACAAATTTGTGAACACATATAAATTGAGACAATCTTACTCCGAACTGATGTGAAATAGGTTTCAAATTGAAATTAACTGATTCAAAACTAAAAAAAAGGTCGATAAGTGTAAAAAAGTTGTGGTTCGAACTGTTTAAACTATTGAATTGATTGGTTAAAACTGAAATAAACTGCAACTGAACCAACTTAACTGTTTTTCGCATCAATTGAACTGAATCGGTCATAATTATTTTTTTAACTGAACCGAACTGAGAATTTGTACGTTTGAATTGAAATAAACTGAATTGAAACGAATTGAACTATTTGATTTTAAACATAAGTGAACTATTGAACTGAATTGACACCTCTAAATATAACCACCTAAAAAGCCAACACACCAAGACTCAATACCAACAGCATTCTCACACTAAGTTGAGAGCTTCTCTCTCTCTAAGATTTCTTGGAGGCTCTGTTTTATTCTTTCAGTTACACACTTCAATTAACAAGTTACCCTTCGACAACATTTAGAATTTTGTTTGTTAATCATATCTCTAGTTAACGTAACAATGTCTAGTTCACACTCACCGTCTCCCTTGCGTGAAGGTGAATCATCAATGTTTATTCTACTTAGAAAATGTCCAATAATATCTGGCTGAGATGATGATCTTCCAAAGGCTAAGGGTAAACAAGCAAGACTTGGGAAGGGAAAAATTCAACATCTCAAAATCCATATTCTAGAAGTTTGCTTAGATGAGTTCTTCATGAAACAATGGAGGAAGCTGCCTCAGAAAAAGCTTGCGTGGAATTACCTTTGCTGCAACAACATTTACATCAGGAAGATAAAGAAAGGTGGTGGAGCTGAGTTGTCATATCCACAAAGCTAAAAAAATGCATGTACCAAGGGCATAGAGGTGTAGTGTAAACACCTGTCCTACATTCAACGAGTCAGACAAGGAAGAAAGTGTTGCAGCTAGAGATGGTCATGGGTCTAGGACTCGCCCCAGATCTAGATCTATTTTTAAGAGTTTGGGTCTGAATTTTTTAAATTCATTGGATATGGGTCGGATTTGGATCTACGTTACAAAAAATGGATTTGGATCTGGGACCAATGAGTCGAGAACTAGATTCGATCCAGATCCAACCCACAGACCCATATATTTAAAATTATATAATATTTCTTTCATGTCTTGTATTATTTTTCGGGCTTTGTCAAAATAAGGTTCATAAGCTAGTCACTCTTTCTAGTTTATATATATCACTAGTTTGTATAATGTTATAACATAGTACTCCCTCCGTTACGTTTTACTTAAAACAATTGACATTATTATTTTTAGTTTGCCTATCCGGTTTACCAGAGCTTAGCTCCGATTACATCCGGATTCGACCCGAGTTGTACACCTACCTTATGGTGGGTGAGTCTCTCAACAAGAGTTTCTGCATATGGCGAGGCTCGAACTCGAGACCTCCCTTAAGCGACATCAAGTTGCTTACCACTTGAGCCAACTCTTGTTGGTGAAACAATTGACATTATTTAGTAGAGATAAAACATTCATTTGTTTCAAGTAAAGCGTAACAGTGGAAGTACATTACTAATGTGTATGTTTAATTTTTTCTTTAAAAAATTATATAATGAAAGACCCATTAGACCCAACCCACTAGATCCAGCGGATTTGGGTATGGAGCTTAAATTTATAGACTCAATGAATCTGGGTCGGATATGGATCCATTCAAAAAAACATGGGTCAAATCTGGATCCACCTAGACCCTGCCCAGATCCGACCTATGACCATCTCTAGTTGCAACTACTATCCTAGGTTTAGCAAAGCTTATGGCACCCAATTATGGGGTAGTTCGAAAGTTAACTCCAGATATTAATGTCACATCCTTTTTAAACTGTTAGGTGTGTCTCGAATTCTTAGTTGTTGTTGTTGCTCATTTGATGCTCTTGTTTAGTTTCGTTTTTGGTTGATTTCGGAATCGCAGAAGGCTGAGGGTTTGGCATTTAGACTGCGTTAGTGCCGCAATCTTCACTGTGAATGACAAAGGTTTTAATTTTTCTTCTTTTTTGGTTATGGGCTTCAAGCTACACATGGGCCATTGACTTCGTAAACTAGTTGTTGCTGCTTCTTTGTTATAGATATATTTGATATACATATATTGGTATTGGTATATAAATATACTTATATATTTGAGGATATATTTTATATATTGTTATGTATTAGAATATATCTTTAAGATGCTTGGGGGTTAAGCCAATTTGTTTTGGCAACATATCTTTTAGGCTTATTTGGGATACTAGTGTCCCCCGGCGCGCGCACGTGCGCCGTGGTCCACTTTGATTT
>SNQN01000611.1:46881-61351 GCA_008642245.1 Bassia scoparia
TGTTGTTGTTGTTGTTGTTGTTGTTGTTGTTGACTTTCTGACGATAAATAACCCTCCTCAGGCTCCTTTTTTTAGTTGGGTTACGGCTCTTGGAAAACTCCATCCCACTTTTTCTGCTCTCCCACCCAATAACAACATGGTGATTGTTACCTACAGTGTGTGTCGTATAATTCCTCCCCTTCCTCAGCCCTAGAACACAAAGTGGTGGAAAACTGCTCGGGTTTCATTTCCGCCTTCGACTTCAAAGAATTTGAAAATTTCATCATATGAGATCTCTTGTGACCTCCTAAAGTCTTACCATTCGCAATTTGACGATAGCAAATTTTGCACCTAAATTGTTCCATAATTATCATCACGATAACACATTGACAATAACAGTAGTAGTGCAAAATAGTTGCACTTTAATTTTATTTATTTATGTAAGCAACTGCTGGATTTTTTTACCTAACACAAGGCAGTGCAAGAGACGATAGAGAAAAGTAGATGAGGAAACTAATACTCCCCCCTTCCTTTCCACATATCAATTTATAATTACTATTTAAAAATATGAAATACAATTAGGCGTTACTGATTATTAATGATAGGACCTTCCCAAAAAATTGAACTTAAAGTAAATTTTTATGAACAGGAGGCAACACCATAGAGGACAGAGAAAGGTAAATAAAGAAATTAATATATTACACCCGTTTTATTTTCCATTTTCCCAAAAAATTAAATTCAATTGACTAAACATACTAAACTAACTTTTAATATATTCATCAATTGTTTAACATTCATTTTACTTCTTGTCTCTTTCTATTGATAAACCCTTATATTCTAACTATTGATATTCAGAAATTACATCCATTAGATTACAATTCACTACAACAAAATGAACAATTTAGTTTCTACTCTCCAAATGTTAAACATCGACAATGAAAAGATAATTCGCGAAGATGTTATCCCAACCCCACCTAATCAAGTGTTGGATGAAACAAACCCTACTCCACTTGCTGTTGAATTACCCAATGATCGAAGCGTAGGAAAATGGTAGCCACAAAAATGAGATTGAAAATTTCTCGACAATCTTCATTCAAGGCATCAAATTCCGGTAAAAAGAAGGTATTTCGGGCAGAACCTGGAGTTTCCTACTCTCATAAAATGAAGTGTGATGAACAACTCAATTGGAAAGAAGAACAAGAGGATCCGGACTACATGTGCTCACTGAGTACTTCCCTAAGGGAGTTTAAACTATAAGAAGTGCATCTTTGCTAGAACCTTAAAACCCAACCTTATACATGACGCTCATACATCGCATCCTATCCAGATTAGTAAAATCTTATAACTCACAAAGCTAATTGTTCGGAGTCAAATAAGTAACATCGTAATATGCTAAAATAATAAAAGACTTATAAGTCGCACCCTTTATATACCGTTGGTCATACACCTTCTGGAATCTATAGGTCGCAACCTAACCAGACCAAACGTACGACGAGGCAACATATCCAGGTCGATCAATAACCCAAGTCGGTCATAGGTCGCAATCCATCTACGTTGACAACCACGCCATTCGGGGATTCATAAGTCGCAGCCTTTCCGATCGAGGATACGCGATTCCGGGATCCCTAAGTTACAGCCTGTCCAATTAGGGATACGCCCTTCGAGAATTCGTAGATCGCAACCCTTCCAATCGAGGATACGCCATTCAGGAATCCATAGGTCGCAGCCCTTTCGATCCGAAAACACGCCCTTCGAGAATCCTTAGGTCGCAGCCTATCCGATCAGGGATATGCCCTTCGGGAATCCATCGGTCATAGGTTGTAGCCTTTTTGATCGAGGATATACCATTCGGGGATCCATAGGTCGCAGCCCTTTAGATCCGAAATATGCCCTTCGAGAATCTGTGGGTTGCAGCCTATCCGATCAGGGATACACCCTTCGGGAAACCATAGGTCGCAGCCTATCCGACCCGAAATATGCTTTTCGGGAATCCATAGGTCGTAGCCTATCCGATTAGGGATATGCCCTTCGGGATTCCATAGGTGATAGGTCATAGCGTATCCAATCAGAGATACGCCCTTCGAGAATCCACAGATAGCAACCTATCCAATCCGGAATACAAACGTCAATAATTCATAGGTCGCAGCCTATTCGATCCGGAATACGTCCTTTGGTAGGGATACACCCTTCAAGAAATCCATAGATCGCAGCTTATCCGATCAAAGATACGTCCTTCTGGAATCCATAGGTCACAGCTTATCCAATCCAGAATACGCCCTTCGGGAATCCATAGGTCGCAGCCTATTTGATCAGGGATATGCTCTTCGGGAATCCATAGGTTGCAGACGCCCTTCGGAAATCCCTAGGTATCAGCCTATCCAATCAGAATACGACCTCCAGCAAGGATACACCCTTCAAGAAATCCATAGATCGCAACCTATCCGATCAGAGATACGCCCTTCGGGAATCCATAGGTCGCAGCCTATCTAATCCGGAATTCGCCATTCGGGAATCCATAGGTCGCAGCCTATCCAATCCGGAATTCACCATTCGGGAATCCATAGGTCGCAACCTATCCGATCAGGGATACACCCTTCGTGGATCCAAAGGTCGCAGACGCCCTTTGGGAATCCCTAGATCACAGCCTATCCAATAAGAATATGCCCTCCATATCAAAACTACATGGCAGCCTATGTTGCAACCGCACAGGAAAGAACGACTAAAAGCAGAACCGATCCCCAGATTAGACAAGACAAGGACCAGGGAACCATCCAGAATACGCCCTTCGGGAATTCATAGGTCGCAGCCTATCCTATCCGCAATACGCCGTTCGGTAGGGATACACCCTTCGAGAGATACTTAGATCGCAACCTATCTTGTCAAAGATACGCCCTTCGAGAATCGATAGGTCGCAGCCTATTCAATCCGGAATATGCCATTCGGGAATCCATAGGTCGCAGCCTATCTGATTAGGGATACGCCCTTCGGGAATCCATAGGTCGCAGACGCCCTTCGGAAATCCCTAGTTCGCAACCTATCCGATAAGAATACGACCTCAGGCAGGGATACACCCTTCGAGAAATCCATAGATCGCAGCTAATCTGATCAGAGATACGCCCTTCAGGAATCCATAGGTCGCAGCTAGAGGTGATAAAAAAAGCCCGGCCCGCAAGCCCGACCCGGCTCGGTCCGAAATTGCGGGCTTTGGTCACGACTTTTTTGGCCCGAAATCGGCCCGACCCGAAATTTTTATGTTTTGTCCGGGCTTCGGCGATTAAATTTTAGGCATTTAGGTTAAAATTTTGGGCCCGGCCCGAAAAAGCCTGAAAAGCCCGCTAGGCCCACACTTATTTTTCGGGCTTTGGGCACAACTTTTAGGCCCGAACCTAGGCTCGCCCCGCTCCGAGCCCGATTTTCGGGCCTATATTTTAAGGCAAGTCCGGCCCGAACCCGGCCCGACCCGGCCCATGATCACCTCTAGTCGCAGCCTATCCAATCCGGAATATATGGCAGGGATACACCCTTCGAGAAATCCATAGATCGCAGCCTATCTGATCAAGGATATGCCCTTCGGGAATCCATAGGTCGCAGCCTATCCAATCCGGAATACGCCATTCGGGAATCCATAGGTCGCAGCCTATCCAATCAGGGATACGCCCTTTGGGGATCCCTAGGTTGCAGACACCCTTCGAGAATCCCTAGGTCGCTGCCTATCCGATCATAATACACCCTCCCTAACAAAACTACATGGCAGCTTGTGTGGCAACCGTACAGGAAAGACTGACAAAAAACAGATGCGTGCCCCAGATAGGACAGGGCAAGGACTAGGGAACCAGAAAAAAGAAGGACAAGCCATGTAGGGCAAATAATAGTTGTAAATAAAAAAAAGGGAACATTACAAAGCTAAGTAATGGCAACCAGTAATTTAGAGGTTAAATCGGGGGAAAATAGACAATACCATTTGGAACAAACTAAAACTCCCACTTTTATAGTGGAGGGGATAAGGGACATAAGGATAAGGGTAGTGTGGTGGGTGGATTGAGAATAATAGTATATGCTAAGTAAATTATTGGTTTTATGAATTAGTTTAAGTTAGGGATAGTATGTAAAGCATTGTCAATATTTTATGTAAGGGTGATTTAGTCATTTTACATCATAAAATACTTATCAGCTTTTATCAAATAGCTAAATGTTACCAAGCACCTCTATATAATTAACAGCCAAATCCACAATAAAATCCACTAAATAAAAAAGTTAAAACTCTAAATTCTGTTTGCCAAACAAGGATATAGTCATATGCGGTCTTATTTTATTCGTGTTAATGAGTAGGTAATTAATATTCAATCGTCACAATTTATAGAAATATGTAACTAAGGATATAAACGATACAAGACATGTATTGAAAAATGTATGAACAGTAATCGGAAGTATGTTCCTGGCATGGAGGGAGCATGACATTTTATAGTGCTATTTGTGGTATGGATAGAAATGATAGAATTACAATTGAAGGGATTAAGAGTGGTAACATTGCTTTGATATTATTTTCCTTGTTCCTCATTGTGCAATAATTCTTCAAGTTCCAGAGCAACTTCTTTCATTGTCGGTCTACATTCACCCTTGATACTGACACATTTCTGCACGAGTTTTGCAATCGAATTAAGTTTCTCTTGGGAAGCTTCCGCCACTAGATGAGAGTCTAAAATGTTAAACAATTTATCTTGTTGCAAGCATTGAACAAAATGTGCTGCCAAATTTTGATTTTTCTCTCCATCTTGCGTTGAAACTAGTGGCATTTCCCTTGTTAACAGTTCCGTGAGAACAACTCCAAAGCTGTATACATCGCTTTTATCAGTCAATTGGCTTGAAATGAAATATTGTGGATCAAGGTATCCTAAGGTGCCTTGCACCATTGTGGTTAAGTGGGAATGATTCAAGGGAATCGATTTCGAAGCTCCAAAGTCAGATATCTTTGCTGTGTAGTTTCCATCCAACAAAATGTTTGCAGACTTGAAATCTCGATGAATTATTGGTATCGAATGAAGATAGGCTAAGGTGTTGGCTAACTCCACAGCGACGCGCAGACAGCTCCTCCATGAATACCAAGTTGTTTGATGAACACTATTATGTATAAGATCAAATAGTGTACCATTTGAGATATATTCATAGACCAACAACGGAACTTCAACCTCAAGACAACATCCTATCAATCTGACGACATTAGGATGTCTTATTCTTGCCAAAATGACTAACTCATTAATAAATTGTTCATTTTGACTCATATCCACAAATTTTGGTCTCTTAATAGCAACTGCTTGATTACTTGACAAAATTCCTTTGTATACTGTACCATAACCACCAGCACCTAAAATCCTCCGTTCATCAAAGTTGTTGGTTGATACCTTGAGTTCCTTCATCGTAAATATCTTTATTTGTTCAATATCATCTTCGTTTGAAGAGGAAATTAGTTGGTTTAAGAGCAAACCTCCATTTTGTTGAAATAAAGTCTCTTTCATCTTGGTTATTCTTCTTTTGCGAATTGCTAAGCATGCCCAAGTCAAACCAACAAATATAAGAAATATCCCAGATCCGACCCCTACAAAAATTAATGAGAAAGAAAATCAATGTATTTGTTACAGGAGCTTTGCTCACCGTAAGGGGAAACAGAATAAGTAAAGGAAGACAGTAGCAGAAGAAGAAGATAGGATAGAATTGAAGAAGCTAGAAAGAAGCGAAACATAGAGATAGAAACAAGTAACTTGAGTATTATTATGTGTATGATTGATCAATTACATGAGTGAGCTTGAGTATTTATAGTAGCTCACTAGCTCATATCACAGCTTACATACAACAGAACAGACAGCTTACAATCTCACATATAACACTCAATAACAGAAACTAACAGAACACAACTAACAAACCAACAATCAACTAACTTACTGAATACTAACTAACTAACTATTAACTCCCTTAACAGTATTATATTATGTACTTCCGCCAAATTAAAGTTTAACATATATTAAAATTTGTTCTTTGCATTAGGCTTTTATTTGTTTTGATAGAAAGCTTTTTCGATGAAAATAAGTTTTCAATAAGGATTTTTTATTATTAAGAAAATTTTGTGAATAACCCCCATGACATTTGCACTTTTTGTTAATAATCTCCGCGATTTTTTTTCTTAATTAAACCCCCCACGACTTTGCCTCCGTTATTGAAATTACCTCCAAATTCATTTTTTCGTTAACTTTTAACAATTTTTTTGAAATTACTATTCTACCCCTCACTTTCCTTTCTCTTTTCTTCAATCCCTTTGACTCCTCTTCATCACTTTCCTTCGACTCCCCTTCAATTCTTCATCTCTTTCCTCAACCTCCCTCACATTCACTCAAATTCACTCTCATATCTCAATAAATCTCACCCAAACACTCAAAGCCCTCACATTAATTCATCAAAATTTCTTTTCTTTTTGGTTTTAACCCAAATTTCTAGTTTTCTTAGGAAAATTTAGGGTTTTAGGGGTGATTTTAGTTCGAAATTTTTTGGGGCTTGTTTTGTGTGAATTTTCTTAGTCAATTTGAGGTTTTCTCAGGTTCTTTTAGGCCACGAAACTGCTCAATTACTCACATAAAACGGACCTTGCTTGTGCTCTTGAGTATCATTCGAATTTGGGGTGTTCTTGGTCGATTTTTTTCGTCAAATTTGGGGCTTGTTTATGATTTCTCAGGCTCGTATATTGGGGGGGGGGGGGGGGTTGATTTCCATTACCAATTGCCATGCTCATGTCTTGCTTCAAAACATCAATGCTATCAACAATTCCACACCAAGCATATGGGTTTCGGGTGATTTTATTTAGTTCGAAAATTCGGGGGTGTTCTAAAAATTGCTATATGGGTGGGTGACTGGGTGTTGAAGGTGGTGGGTGTGGCTAGTCGTAGGTGAGAAAGGGTGGTCAAGGTTGGTGGGACCCACTCTTTCATGCTTTCTGTTAAAAGTTAACAAAAAAATGGATTTGGGGATAATTTCAATAACGGAGGCAAAGTCATGAGGGTTAATTTAGAAAAAAAAGTCGTGGGGATTATTAACAAAAAGTGCAAAGGTCGTGGGGGTTATTCACAAAATTTCCTATGATTAACCGCCTTCCAATTAGGAGTCTTTCAAATTAACCACCACTACATTAACTTATTTTACACAACCACCTTACAATTAAGCAATTTTTTAAAATACCCACCACGTAACGTTTTTTCACCAAGTTTCGTTATTATTTGGGCCCAGATTTCGAGATTGGGGGAACTACGTTATCTTTTTTACTTCCCCTAATCCCCTTAGCTCGTTTCTTTCTCGATCATTTCTTAACTCGTTATCTCGAAATTTGGGCCCAAATAGTAACGGAACTTGGAGAAAAACCGTTACGTGGTGGATATTTAAAAAGGTTGCATAATTGTAAGGTGGTTCTGTAAAATAAGTTAATGTGGTGGTGGTTAATTTGAAAGACCCCTTAATTGGAAGCTGGTTAATAATAAAAAATCTTTTCAATAAAATCAAATTTTAAGGGAAAATGTTAAATGGTGATGGGTCACGCCGACCACGAGTTCCCACTTTACAATTTCAAAATTTTTTTTATCTCAAAACCATATGATAATGAGGAGAGTAGTCTCTTAACATTATAAAATCGACATAGCTGTCTCAACTCCAAGGGCTGGTAAACTAATCAATCTTTAAAAATATATCTACAGCGTTTGTGTAATTTTACAGCAAAGAAAAAACATTTTAAGTCAGATCCAATCACAAGACTCCAAGTATCCCAAACACATGCAAAAAATCATTAAAATGATCAAATGTGGACTCATGTGTTGCTTAATTGTCAAATATTAATAAAAAAATCAAAAAAACAAAACAAAAAATATTTTGACAATACTAATCACTATTTTAACAATGTACGAAAAGAAATGTTCATATTTAATTGTTAATAGATGGGTTTGAAAAGAATGACGTTTGCATTAACAAAAATTTTGATATCAACTTCGAAAAAATCCAAATGCCCCTATTTTTTTTGTATCATTTTTTGCATTGTTTGCGTGTAATACTTTTTTTGCAAATAATTTTTTACGAAGAAAGTACATAGTGTATGTTCTGTTAACCTTATTTTTTACATATCTAAACTTTTCTATTGTTGTTTTGTGAGAGGGAAAAATAATAAGTTTGTTCTATCAATTCATTTTTCTGATCTCAACTTATCAAAGCCTATTTTTTTTAACTGAACTAAACTTATTTTTCCTTAAAATAAGTAAAAACAAGTTGAAAAAAATAGATCCAATATCCATATGTACATTGGTCAGAGAATTGGGTCTATCCATATTTCATATATGGATTGGGTCTATCCATATGGATATGAACAAGTGCACAACTTATATATGATATATCCATATGCACATTGGTCAGAGAATTGATTTCGTAGAATCTCCATGATCATTATGAATACAAGACAAAAAGTAGATAATTTTTTTTTGAAATAATATTGGATAATGATAAACATAACCCTAGGGATATGAATAAGGAGTCCAAAGTGATAATGATAGATAAAATTGAACATTTAATACATAAATTTGTGTGTGATGTTATCATGAATTCACATATTTCACATTTTAGAAAATGTAATAATAATGTCTTGTACGTAACCTTAAAGTCTACGTATAATATGATCTTTTTTAATTCCATATCCATGTGAATAAACATAAACTTTTGAATTGGAGTTGCACTAAATCATCCCTAAAATACTATAAAAATATTGATTCTTTTTAGCTATTACGTATTAAAATAGAGTAAGCATCAATAGATAATGGGTTTGTTCTATTCAATTTATTTTTATTTATCTTAACTTCTTTTTCTGTATATGAACTAATATTAACTTATTGTTGACTCTCTTAGTTTTGAATGATGACAAAGACTGATACAGGAAACACGTTGATTGCAAGAGTAAATATTTGGTCTGGAACCAGTTAAAACTTAGCGTTGTTTCCCTAGACAAGTTCTATACTTAAGTGTTATATTTGCGGTTTTAACTTGTCTATTTGCAGGGAATGGTTGATATTATATAGCTTCATGTGTTGGTTGGGAACCAGCAGGAACTACTCCTTTGACTGTTAAACAATCATTTACTACTTTGCTATGCATTAACTTTATTATATGTGCAGCAAAGAGTTCTTTCCAGAACTTGAAGTATGAAGGCCTTTCGAGAATAAATGGAAGAAAAAGGTTGAAATATAGTTGATCATATCAAAAGGAGGCTTCCTAACTTGAAGATGCATGAAGATAGAACTTAGTTTTTAATTTGAGATTTATTTAAGATCTTTAGGTAAGGTGTTAGTTGTATGAACTCATGTGTTGGACTACTATAAGTTTTATGTTTGTTAATGTAGTGTTATGAATTTTGTACCAGGTAAATATTGGAACCACCTGGTACAAAATTCATAACCTAAAAATCAGGGAACCAGGCTCAGGCAGCCCTAAGTTTACTGTTGAGGTAATGTTGCTGCTTAGGATTAAAAAAGGTTTTATTTTTCAAAACGTTTAGTCTTAGAAAATATAAGCAGTCTTTAGTGTTTAGGTTAATATATTAGGGTTTCCAAATTCTAGCAGTATTTATTTTTTCTCAATTCTTATTAATATTTGAAATGAGATTAAATAAATACTTTTTAAAATCACAAAGATATTATTCTTTGTATACTTGTGATTTTTGGAAACTAAGTACCTTAGTATATATTTTAATTGATTCACTCTCATTACCTCACACCTCTTCTTGGCTCTTGCACTATTTGAGCTGTTTTTTTAGCTTCTAACGCACTTAATCCATTTGTTTTTCTATGAGTCATACACAAGCACTTGGTGCAAAAATCGACACTCTTATATACTTTTCAAGAAGTGAGATAAAAGAAAGTTCTAATTGTTAAGATCTTCATCGGAGGGGTTGAAGATCAGGGATTGTTTATGAGGTCAAACACACTACTTGCTTACTAGTGCGTGCATAGTGAGAGCACACTCGGATTAGGGTGTGGGGTGAACTAGTTTCCAACGTAGGGAAACAGATGGGGTGTGTGAAATTTTATTTTTCGGGCTAGATCAATAAGAAAACATAGGATAGGAGGATGTATGCCAGAGTTGGTTGAACCTCGTTAAATTCTAGTGTTTCTACTTTATTAATTCCTCCATTACAAATTAATTGCAACTTTGGTTTCTGTACGTATTTTAAGGGAGAGATTTAAGGATGTAAACGAATTAATTAGCTAAAATAATTTTTAGAATAAAAAGATATAATCTCATTCTTATTTGTGTTAAAAATATTGTACCTAATTTGCTCGTTTATATCATTGAATCTCTTTCTTAAAATGCGTGCAAAAACCAAAGTTGTAATTAATTTGAAACAGATGAAGTATTTTGCTTTGTGTTTCAGCTGCTAGGAACTAGCCCAATTGGTTCCTCCTTATTCCGAAAGAAAAGAAAAATGACTCTGGTTTTGTTAACACTCAACTCACCCCTTCCTCACTCTTGAGTGCTTTTAAACCTTCAATAGGTCTCAGAGTCATGACTTCTCGAAAGGGTAATACCTAGGGGAGTCAAGTAATTAATGAGTACTCAAGAATTGAGCGCAATGGGTTATGACAAAAAACACCAAAAATCAATGGTAAGAATTATACTTAGTTGAAAAACAGGATAATCTAGTAGTCAAAAAGGTCCTTTCAAAGTGACCACAAAAGATTTTGATGGAAAAGTTGTTCCCAAGAAGGAAAGTGAGATGATATATGATGATTACAAACAGTTGGAGAAAAATATCAAAGCCATGTCAATTCTGCTACTAGCCATAGGTGAGAATGTAGCAAATCGAATCATTCCTTGCAGCAATGTAAAAGAAAACTGGGACACCCTCGAACTTGCTTTTGACTTATGTCTAAATCTGAATTGTTTTCTATGAAGAAAAAGAGAAAATCAATGACTAATTTGGTAGATTTATGACAATTGTTCATGATTTAAAATCACTTGGCAAGAACTTTACTGATAAGGATCTTGTGAGAAAAAATTTGTGCAGTTTGACAGATGTATGGATAGCTAAGGTAACAACAATCTATGTGGAAAAAGATTTGTCTGCCTTGTCTCTGGAACATATGATTAGTTCCCTTATGACTCATGAGCGAGACTGTCAAATACATGACACTGAGGAAGTTTATGAGATTGGCATGATAGCCAAAAGGTTTGAGGGAACACTCCGTGAACAAAGGAGGAACTTCAAAGGTAAAAATTATAAGAAGCCTAACCCTTCTACTGCAGGTTGTTTTAAGTGTGGAGAAATGAGACTCATCATTCATGACTGTCCCAAGTGGAAGGACAAACAGACCAAGAAGGGTGACAAAAGAGCCTTCAAGAATACTATGATAGCTTCCATGTTGGGTGATTCTGACCGAGGGTCTAATGAGGATGAAGAATTGCCCAACCTGAAGTTTGTTTGATTGCCCTCACAAACGTCAGAGGAACATGTGCTAACTAGAGAACTAGAGGGGGAACCAACGCATTCAAAATTTGTCTTATGGCGAAGAAGGATGTCATTTATGTACACAAGGTAAAGTTAGAAAACGTTAGACAAGATATGCATGGATATGATAGGAATAATATGCTTGCTTGTATTGATTCCTTATTAGATGAATGCTATAAATTGGGTGAGACTTACATAACTGGCAAAAAAGAGTTGAAAAAAATACGTGCTGAATGTGAAATAGCTATTGCTAGTTGTGATCTCTTCGAAGAAGTTTTTCATGCACTTAAAAATCAAGTGGCAGAACTAGAGGTTGAATTGGACAAGTGCAAGGTGGAACTGGATCGTAAGATAGTTAGATCTTCAAAGATGGGAAAAGAAGAGGATTGTCCTAGTGATAATGAAGATGATCTAACTGACTGGTTCCCCAAGGTCTTATCAACTTCTAGCATTCATCCTGATTTTTCAACAACTAGAAGTAAGGCAAGCTCCTACAGTAAATCTTCTTTATCGAAAGCCTTTAACGTTTTGGCTAACAACTTAGAAGATTTACAAGGAGGTTGTTTCACTTAAAGCTTTAAAGCTATACAGTTCACTATTTTTCCTACAATACAAACGATGAGAATAATACTATGATTGATGAATATAAAGGTAATATATGTGATTTATTTGCTAAGATTCATCAGTTGAAAAAGGGTAAACAACCAATGGTTGTTCACATTACTAATGACACCTTGGATTCAAAACTTAATCTAGAACTTGAAATTTTGAAAAATGACTTTGATTCAATGAAATATAGAAACGAGTTGTTAGTTAAGACACTTGAAACCAGGGACAAAGAGCTTCATGATAGTCATAGTCATGTTGACAAACTATTGATTGCCTAGGAGACATTAAATCATCTCACCTCAGTGAAAGACGACAAGGGAAAAAGTTGTTCTTGGTTACCCCAAAGAAAGATACAAGACTGTCTAGTACCCTAGAGAGACCACGTGGATGAATGAGTACAAAAGAGGTGAGTATGTCCTTGCAAAGTACTTGCAGGTTTGTTATCATTGTGGTAGGAATGTGCATAAGATTCACAATTGCCCAGCTAAGAGGAAAAGTGTTGTAAACCTTAAGGCCAATCATATCACTATACCACTATACAATTAGACCAATTCTAAAAGTACAACTGCCTCATACAATGCCTTAGATCTCAATTTGCAAAGCCAAAACCTCTATTTAAGATCAAATTATTGCTAACAAAAATATGATTTAATTTTAAATTAATTATTTCTTATTTTAACACATTTTCTAGGTTTTCAAAAGAATTTTTAGGAATTTTCTAAGCTATGTCAAGGTTTTTTTTGAATTTTCAACTCTTTTCTTAATTAATTTTAAAATAATTTTCAAAATTGTTAAAAGAATTCCAAAATACACGCAATTTTAACACATAACTCAAAAATTTAAGCCAAAATTTTCCATATTTTTTGACATAATGTTTTACCTTGTGGAATTTGGTTTACACACTTTTAAGCAAAAAAAGCGAGCACGAGCAAAAACGCACAAAACAAGGAGTTCCAGGAAGTTCCATACAGTGAATTTGGACATGGACCTTTGTTGAGACCCTTAGGTTTTGAATGATGAAAAACAGAGAAACTAATACTGGACGGAAACAAGTTGTTATAAGTGTGAAAATAGTTGGTCTGGAACCAACTGTATTAGAACACTGTTTCCCCAGACAAGTTAATACTTAATTGTGTTATCTATTGAACTAATTAACTTTTCTATATGTAGAGAGAATGGTCGGATATGTAAAGTTTTATGTACTGGTTGGGAACCAGTAGGAACTGTTCTCTCAACTGTTATGTTGGAAAACAGTCATATACTATTTGCTATGCATTAACCTTGTTACATGTGTAGCAAAGTAGTTGATTACAAGACTTAGAGTATGGAGACCTTTTGAAGACTTTTGAAGAAAGAAGATTTTATCATATTTGAAGATATACAAGGAAGCCTCAAGTCTTGATGATTACATGAAGAAAAGAAGAATTGTACTTTAATGTTTTATCTAGGATTTTCATGTAATGTGCTTCGTAGTATGGTCTCGTTTGAATGGGTTATATAAATGCTTAAGTGTGTTGAGTTGTGTTATGAATTCTAGAACAAATTTTGGAATAGAATTCATAACATACTCAATTCAGGAAAGTAGGTTAACTGCATGGAATATCACAAGTTGTGAGTTTTGGAAAAGATTTCGTAAAAATATTTTTTCAAAAACCGGTTTTGAAAATATCTTAACAGTTTAAATGTTCGATGAGAATACGTTGGTTGCCTAAATTCTAAGAGTATTTATCTTATTTGATTTTATCTTTGTGATTAATCGAATAAGATATATATACTTTCCTTAATTCACATAATTGCTTGCTCATCAAGTATGTGTGATTTAAGGAAATCAGGGTTTTTCATCCAAGCCTATATATACTCATATAATCTGCTATATTCCATACATCTCTCACGAACTAAAATTGAGAATTTTGAGTGCAAAACACACTTGAACTTAAACCCTTCATCAAGTCATATACAAGATTACCCGTAGAGCTTAAAACTGATTTTCTCTTTATTAGCTTTCTAGAAGTGAGATAATAAGAGAGCATTGATTTGTCAAAATCTTCAACAGAGGGGTTGAAAAGGCTAGGTGAGTTTTTGTAAGTTCAAACATAAAAAAGGCTTACTAGTGTAAGCTAGTTAGTACATTCTGAGTAGAGAGTAGGGTGGAGTAGGGAAACAGTACTATAGCGTGTTTCTTATTTTTCAGAATAGATTTGTAGACACCTAAATGTGTCTCCCCAAATGAGTAATCAGTGATGAAACATACCGCGTCTCGCGATTGTTTCGACTTAGAAAAGATGCTTTGAACTCACAAAAGTTGGAAATACGTGAGGTCATACTCGGAACTATTGAGCAAAGGACAAATAAAGGGGGCAAAAA
>SNQN01000611.1:62700-77672 GCA_008642245.1 Bassia scoparia
ACACTTTGGTTACTGGACCTATTTGTGGGGCCACTAGTTTGGCACCAATGTTTCGGGCGTCCGTGAATAACCTATATAGGCACGGTGGCGATCCCCTCAATTCGACAACACACCCCAACACATTCACATGCGGATTCCATGGCTCAATTCCATGACACTGAAGCTGAGGTCAACCCCTTGAGGCGGGGCGAAGCCTTACAAGATTGATAAGAGAACACAGGGTAGGGGGACGTATGCTATAGTTGGCTAAATCTTGTGTCTTATTTATTGCTTTACTTTATATTCCGCTTCAATAGAAACCAGCACAACTGGTTCCTCACATAACCGAAAAAGAAACGAAAATTTACTAAGAGTACCAAACACTCAATTTACTAAGCGTCACCTAATCCTGGTGTTTGTTTGACTACCTTTACACACATGGGAGGAGACAGGACTGATCTAGGAACCAGGGGGGAACCAATACAACCAAAACTTGCTTGATGGCAAAGAAGGATGTACTACATGAACACAAGGTAAACTTAGAATAAGTTAGAAAGGATATGCATGAGTATGATAGAGAAAATATGCTTTCTTGTATTAATTCTTTATTAGATGAATGCTATAAGTTCGGTGAGACATACATAACTGGCAAATGAGAACTCAAATAAAAACGTGTTGAATGTGATAAATAATCCTCCTTTCGTTGGATTATTACCAATATAATCATAAAAAGCTAATTTCTTTCATATAGAGGGGATACACATTTCTTTATTAGTATCGGACCTTCTATAACAATCATATCAATTTTACTAAGTTATTCAGTAATTCCTTTTGGCTACCTTTCGCCCTAATTAGAAACATAAAAGAGGTACAGTACGTTGAATCCAACCCATTTTTGAAATAAACAACCCGCATACACTCCCTAGCGATTGCTAGTTGTGATCACCTAGAAAAAGTTTGCCATGAACTGAAAAGTCAAGTGGCTGAACTAGATGTTGAATTGGACAAGTGTAAGGTGGAACTAGAATAGGTAAGATCTTCTAAATCGGACTATTCTAGGGACGGTAAAGAAGATTTGATTGCCCTAGTTTGCCAGAGACTTATCATCCATTAGTGCACCTCTTGATTTTTCAGTAGATAGAAGTAAGGCAAGCTTCTGTAGTAAATCTTCCTTGTTGAAAGCCTTTGAAACATTAGCTCTCAACTTATAAGATTCACACAAGGAGACTGCTTCACTTAAAGCTGCACAATTCACTGTTTCCCCTACAAGTACCAGGAAGAGATAAATGAAATGACTGATGAATACGAAGATAATATATGTGATTTGCTTGCTGAAATTTATCAATTGAAAAAAAGGCAAGCAACCAATGGTAGTTGACATGACTATTGACAATATGGTTTCAAAACTTAACATACAACTCGAGGCTTTAAAAAGAGATTTTGATTTTTTGAAAGAGAAAAACGAGTTGTTGGCTAAGACACTTGAAACCAAGAAAATGAACTTCATGAGAGTCATAGACATGTCAACAAACTATTGACTACACAGGAAGCATTGAGTCATCTAACCTCAACGATAGGTAACAAGGGAAAATTTGGTCTTGGTTTCATGTACCAGATAGAGAATCAGGACTAACTGGTCCCCAGAGAAACCACATGAATAAAGGAATTCAAAAACGGTAAGTATGTAATGACCAAAGATGTACGCATTTGCTATCATTGTGGTATGAATGCGCATAAGTTTCATGAATGCCCAGCTAGGAAGAATAGTGAGAATAAGAATAACAAACATATGATGTTAGTTTGGTGAAGGAAAGACAACCAAGAACCAAATGTAAATGAAAAGGGACCGAAGGACAATTGGGTTCCTAAATCTAATGTTTGATTTGTTCTTGCAGGTTAAAGTGAAGTAAAGTACCTATTGGTATTTAGATAGTGGATGCTCCAGACACATGTTCTGAGAAAAGAAGAAATTCTTTTCACTAGTAGCTTTTGAAGGTGGAAGTGTCACTTTTGAAGATAATAGCAAGGGAACCATAATTGGTTTATGTAAGGTGGGTAAGACACTTTCTCATGGAATAGATGATGTATATTATGTTGAGGGCTTGTAACATAATCTTTTGAGCATATCACAACTGTGTGACAAAAGTAATAGAGTTGAGTTTCAAGCTAACCTATGTCACATAGTTAACTCACAAACAAGTGAACTTGTATGTGAGGGAACAAGGAGGAATGATGTTTACATAATTTTTCTGGACAAAATTCCTGAGAACAAGTCCATTTGTCTGAAAGCTATTTCTGACGATAATCAATGGATTTGACATAAGAGATTTGGACATGCCAGCTTGACACTCTTGAATAAACTTAAGTCTCGTGACTTGGTGATTGGATTTCCTAACATCAAATACGTACGAGGCATACAAGGTTTGTTCTTAATGTGTTAAGGGGAAACAGGTTAAAATCTCTTTTAAGCCTAAAACTGTTATGAGTACCAGCAGACCCTTCGAACTTGTACACATTGATTTATGTGGACCTATGCGTTTACAAAGTCAAATAGGTCATAGATATGTCTGTGTTTTGGTTGATGATTTCTCCAGGTATACTTGGGTAATTTTTCTACACACAAAGTATGAGACATTTGATGAGTAGCATTGGTGAACAAATGGAGAACCAGATTACTCACAAGCTGGTTGCGGTAAAATTATATCATGGTACTGAATTTAATAATGTTGAATTTATTAATTATTGTAGAGAATATGGAGTTAGTCACAACTTCTCCGCCCCCAGAACACCTCAACAAAATGATGTTGTAGAATGAAAGAATAGAACTCTAAAGGAGATGGCGAGGACAAAGCTCATTGAGAGTGGTCTCCCTATGAATTTTTGGGGTGAAGTTGTACCATTGACACTGCTTGCTGCATTTTTAATAGATGTCTTATTAGACCAAAGTTAAATAAGACTCCCTATGAACTCTTTCAAGGTCGAAAGCCCAATATTGCATACTTCCGTGTCTTTGGATGCAAATGTTATGTACATAATAATGGGAAGAACCAGCTTGATAAATTCAACCCTAGGAGTGATAAGGGAATCTTCCTTGGATATGCCTCTAAAAGCAAAGCATATAGAGTCTTCAATAAGAGGACTCTGTGTGTTGAGGAGAGTGTCCATGTTGTCTTTGATGAATTTCACGTGTCTTTTGAGATTGCACAGGTACAACCTGATGAGGTGATTGGATTGCTGGAGTTTACTTGGAACCATGCTGCTGGTTCTCCAAATGAGATGCAAGCAGATCTAGGTCCACCTACTGGTCCACCAAATGAATATGGTGGAGGACCTAGAGAAGATAATGAGGATAGTGAGAATTTAGATAGGAAACCAGGAGTTGATGGTTCCACAATAGAGACATAGGTAAGGTGTTCAAGGGGAACAGATGAATCTAACAATGATGAAATAACCTCCCCTAAACTTGAGGTAAGTAATGTTATGGGAAACAGTGTGACCATGAATCCTTCAGGTTCCACAGAAGGGAAGAGATTCATGATGAAAATGGTTCCCATCCAAATAAAGAAGCACAAAATGATCTTACTTTCAAATGTTACAAATACCAATCTTCTTATCCCCTAGATCAAATAATTAGCAATATTAATAAGGGGATTCAGATGAGTTGAAGTGTTTTTAAAAAAATTTGTGCTTTTTATTCTTTCCTGTCTAGTGTAGAGCTAACTGACTGCAAAATGGCTTTAACTTATCCTGATTGGATTTCAGAAATGCAAGATGAATTAAATTAGTTCCAAAGGAACCCGGTTTGGTATCTTGAACCTAGACCTAAAGACAGGATATTCATTGGTAAAAAATGGGTTTTAGAAACAAATTGGATGACCTAGGTACAATAGTCAGAAACTAAGCAAGGCTTGTGGTGCAAGGTTACCATCAACAAGAAGGCATTGACTATGAAGAAACTTTTGTTTTCTTAGAAGCTATTAGAATTTTGATTGCTTATGCCGCTCACATGAATATGAAGTTGTTTCAATTGGATGTCAAGAGTGCTTTCCTGAACCACTATTTGAAGGTAGAGGTATATGTAGAGCAGTCACCTGGTTTTGAGGACAAGCTGTTTCCCCATCATGTGTAGGACAAAGCACTTTATGGTTTGAAGCAGGCTCCAAGAGCTTGTTATGAAAGGTTATCCACCTTCTTGATGGAGAATGAATACAGAAGAAGAACAATGGACAAAACATTATTAATCAAAACCAGGGGAAACACTTGCTTGTAGTACAAATTTATGTTGATGACATTTATTTGGTGCTACTAAACAGATGCTATGTGATTCGTTTAATAATCTTATGCAGAGTGAATTTGACATGAGCATGATAGGAGAATTGAGATTCTTCCTAGGACTGCAGATTAAGCAAATAAACAGCTGATGGTATCATGATACATCAGCAGAAGTACTTGAAAGAGTTTTTTAAGAAATTTGGCATGGAGAACAGTAATGCTTATGATACACCAGTTCGCACATCAACAAAATTGAATGTTAATCTGAGGGGAAAAGGGGTGGAGGCCTCGCTGTATAGAGGCATAATCAATTCTCTCCTTTACCTAACATTCATTGGGCCTAACATTGTGTTTTCTGTTGGATTGTGTGTCAGATTTCAAAACAATCCAAAGGATTCTCACTTAAAGGCTATTAGAAGGATACTTAGGTATCTTTTGGGAACAACAGATCTATTCTTGTGGTACCCAAAAAGAAGTTCATTAGACTTAATTGGGAACATAGATGCAGATTATGCTGGTTTCCTTGTTGATAGGAATATCACATTAGGTATGGCACATTTCCTTGGCTCTTGCCTAATTTCTTGGGGTTCTAAAAGACAAAATTCAGTGGCCTTATCCACAGCAGAGTCAGAGTATATTGCTGCAGCTTCATGCATGTTGTTCCCAGATAAGGAACCAACTTAAAGATTTTGGTGTTGTTTATGATAATGTTCCCATAGATTGTGAGAACACTAGTGCTATAAACACTTCAAAGAATCCTGTCCAACACTCCAAAACCAAGCACATTGAAATTAGACATCACTTCTTGAGATACAATGTGAAAAAAGGCTAGGTGGAGTTATTGTTCTATAAGAGTAAAGATCAAATAACTGATATCTTCACAAAACCCTTATGTAGAGAGTCTTTTTGCAAGTTAAGGGTCTTGTTAAGTTTAGTTAGTTTTTAGGAGTTGCAGGTCTAGTAAGATTTTAGGTAAATTTGGCTTCAGGTAGTTCCCTCAATGATTGGTTAGAATTGTCTTCTCTTGTATAGTGTGTGTGTATATACCTATGTCGAAATCCTTTAAGTGTTATGTAGGTGGTTTAAAACCTCAAAAAGGTTGAGAACCATCGCGGTGAGAAACAGGTGAAATCAGGTTAAAATTGTCAAAAATAGGGTGAAGTGGTTCTGCATAGGTACCTTCAAAGGGAAACAACAGTCCTGCTTTGATATGTTTTTTTATTGATATTTGGCAAAATTAGAAATAGCCCCCACTAAGTAGCAACTTTTTAGAAATAACCCCAGTGATCTTTTGTTTTAATCTCATTTAACCCCCAATATGTATCTAAACTTTGTAAATCACCCCCAAATGCTAACTTTCATCATGATTGAGCTGTTAAGTGGGGCCCACATGCCCTTTTTCCCCCTAAAAATAAATGTAATTACTTAAACACCCCATTCCACCCCACAAACAATTATAACCAAACCCACTGACATCATCTTCCATCATTCAATTCATTTCACCCATCCTCCACCAACATCACCATTGATTTGCCATCCGTCACCCACCATAGAACACCAAAACAACACTCATACAAGACGACAACACTAAGTCACGCACCAACACCACCTACAATCACTGAATCACACATCCAAGCCACCAACACGGCAACACCCAATCAATAACCATCAACCGAACACAAAAAATCAATCTAAAATGAAATCAAAAATTGAAAGCAAAAGATATCAACTTTGCAATGTTAAATTCAAAGGACGAAGGGAAGAAATGCGGCGACACGACTTCCTTTTCTGTAGATCAAGACAAGTGGTGCAACAAAGTTCGGGTGGTTTGCGAGGTGTGTACGATGTTATCTGTGTTCACGAGGTGTGTGCGGTGATGTATACAGTGTTTGTGGGTCGAGGGTGGTAGTGGTTGTGGTGGTTAAGGTCGGGTAGTTTGAGGCTAGGATAAGTTGTGGTGGTTCGAGGCTAGGTCGAGGATGGTTTGTGAATTGGGTTGTGACTAGAGGTGGGACGTGGTTGTGGGTTGAGGTGGTGGCCATGGTGAGTTGTGATTGATGGTGGCGAGGAGAGAGAAATTATTGGTGGAGGGTTGATTGGGCTTTGGGAGAGGTTAGAAAAGGGGATTGAAGAGTGAAGAATTGAAGATGGGAGAAGCATTAGGAACACTACTGTCTCTTATACACATCTAGATGTGTATAAGAGACAGGATGTATACAGTGTTTGTGGGTCGAGGGTGGTAGTGGTTGTGGTGGTTAAGGTCGGGTAGTTTGAGGCTAGGATAAGTTGTGGTGGTTCGAGGCTAGGTCGAGGATGGTTTGTGAATTGGGTTGTGACTAGAGGTGGGACGTGGTTGTGGGTTGAGGTGGTGGCCATGGTGAGTTGTGATTGATGGTGGCGAGGAGAGAGAAATTATTGGTGGAGGGTTGATTGGGCTTTGGGAGAGGTTAGAAAAGGGGATTGAAGAGTGAAGAATTGAAGATGGGAGAAGCATTAGGAACACTATCAGTAAAATCAACAGCAAAGCAAATAGGGTAGTTTAGTAATTTCCTATGTTTTTTATGGAAAAAGATCGAGTGGGCCCCACTTAACGGCTGATTTTAACGGCAATTAGCATTTGGGGGTGATTTACAAAGTTTAGATACATAGTGAGGGTTAAATAAAATAAAAAAGATCAGAGGGTTTTTTTTAAAAAAAGTTGCTACTTAGTGAGGGTTATTTCTAATTTTGCCTTGATATTTTTATATCTTTTGGAAAATTACTATAAGATATATTTCTTTTGGAAGGAAATAATATTATTTCAGTTATTTGGGTTCAAGATCAAGGCAATATATCACACATGTCTGATTTTGTGTTGGTTGAGAAATTTAAGGCAAGTAATCATTGCTAAAATCTACTTCAAATTTTAATTTGTGTCGTTGCTCTCATTTGATCACAACCGACTCACTTCTTTGCCCTCTTGCTTCCTTGCTCTATATATACTTTTTCTCTAACCCTTTTTGCTGCTCACTTCTCTTTCTTTCTCTCTCTCTCTCTCGTGATCTATTTCTACAAATTCAAAAGTCATTGTTCACAATTGTTACTGTTCATCATCGTTCTCAACGACTTTGATCAAAGAAAGCTCTGACATTATGGGAATAAAAACTAACACAAATACAGCTCATCGAGGACGAGGAAGGGGACATGCAAGTGAGTCCTCTACTTTCATCACAGGGGAACACTTAAGTTCTTTCAAATCCAACTAAGCCTAATCAAAACCCGAAAATTCCACCTTCGAAAATCACATCCAAAACTTCATCACCCACAAAATTACCCATTACCACCAAAGAATCACCACAAAAATCACCACCACAACCTAAAGAAACCCAACCTATCTCAAAGGAAGTCGTGCTAACCATTGGTCCCTTAGAGGTTGTTAGTTCCACCATCAACGAACCAGCACCGTCTCGGGGGAATAACACTAGGAGGGACGAAGGTCGATAAACCAGGAGGATGTTGGCAAAAGAGATCTAGGTACATGGGATGAGGATGTGGAGATCAATGTCCACAAAGAGAGGTCTCCTTCTGTTGTGGTTAAGGCAAGTGGTAGGGTGACCATGTCTTCGTTAAAGAAGGAAGTGGAATAAGTTTAGGAGGAACAGTCTACTGGTTATGCTCAGGGAACCAAGAGAAAAGGGGTACCAGCCAGGACCCCTCATGCTACAAAAGGTAGGTTTGTAGAATCCCCATCATTACTAGTTCTACTGACTTAAGTGCTAGGGTAGTTCTTGCTTTCTAGATGTCATGTTGAGGATAGATATTTTGATGAGCCTGTTTTATCGGAGTTTAAGGAATTGATTGAATTTCAAGGATGGATGCCTTTATTCAAATGTAGTGTTGCATGAATTTCTAGTGTTAGGGATTTTTATGTGAATCTGAAATAGTAGCTTATTGATATGTCTATTGGTTCCCATGTTGGCAGTGTTAATGTGAGTCTATGTGAGTCTGTTAGTTGCTTTTTTAGCTAGTATGTTGGATATTCCCAGGGATGTTATTGACAAGTATTCAGGAGATTGGTGGCCCGTGTTAGTTGGGGTCACACCTGATGAAATCTATGATTTCTTTTTTGGGGGAAAAATTCCCAAGAAACTTGTTCTGTTTAAGTTTGCAAACCTTAAGGAACCAGTTATGCTGGTTATGCACTATTTATGCAACAAGGTTCTGATCCTCAGAGCTCTAGGCAGGGAATTGTGCGTATAATGGAGATGGTACTCATATACCTTATGATGAAGCAGATTAAGATTAATCTTCCTGCCTTGATGCTTAACCATATCATGAACTACTATGATTCTTCTCACCATTCCTTGTCATCACCTATCTGCTTAAGAGTAAGGGTGTTTCTCTAAGTGGGGGAACATCTCCTGTTATTGGTTTCACAAAAGCCATTCTTAAGCAGAAAGGTCTTGACATTGGTGCAGATATATTGAGATTTAAAGTGGAGGTGGTTAAGTACCCACCAAAAAAGAAAAAGAAGAAGAAGGCAGAGAAACCAGTAGGTCATGGTGTGGTGTTGCAAAAATTAGAGAACCAAGGGAGTACCCTCAATAAGATAATGCCGTTAGTTCAAGGTCTTTCATCATCGTTTGCATCCAGGGTGGGACAGATGGAGAAGGAATTAGCTAACACTCAGTTGCTCCTACCCACAGTGCCAGATATTAAGTCCCAAATGGCTCTAGGATTCGCTTCTATTCCCCCTCAGACTCATATAACTGCACTTGCTTCTGCAACAAACTTGGTGGTTCCTCATATTGATCATCTAAAGGAAAAGATACTAGTGCCAACTCATGATGATACGCAGTCAATGAACGAGGAAATGCATGATGATGATGTTGAGGAAGATGAAGGGGTTGAAGAAGAAGCTGATGATAATGAGGAGCAAGTATGATGAGGAAGCTAAGCATGACAAGGAGGAGGAGGAAGAGTATTCTAAAATAACTAATTTTGTTGGACTATATTATTCTCACCCAATCCACGAACATTCTTTAATTTGTATGTTGCAGGAAGTTCCATACATTGGATTTGGACTTTTGCTGAATCCCTTAGGTTTTGAATGATGACAAACAGAAACACTAATATAGGAAATAGGATGATGTAAGTGTGAAAATAGTTATTCTGGAACCAACTGTATTAGAACACTATTTCCCTAGACAAGTTAATATTGAATTAGGTTATCGATTGAACTAACATGTCTATATGTAGGGAATGGTTGGATATGTAAAGTTCCATGTACTAGTTGGGAACCAGTAGGAAAACTATTCCCTCAACTGTTATGCTGGGAAACAGTCATATACTATCTGCTATGCATTAACCTTGTTACATGTGCATCAAATTAGTTGATTCCAAGACTTGGAGCATGTAGGCCTTTCGAAGACTTTCGAAGAAAGAAGTGTTAATCATATTTGAAGATACACAATGAAGCCTCAAGTCTTGAAGATTACATGAAGAAAAGAAGAATTGTACTTTAAGGTTTTATTTAGGATTTTCATGTAATGTGCTCCGCAGTATGGTCTCATTTGAATGGGTTATATAAATGCTTAAGTGTCTTAAGTCGTGTTATGAATTCTGAAACAAAGTTTGGAACAAAATCCATAACATACTCAATTTAGGGAATCAGGTTCAGGAACCAGGTTCATTACATGGAATATCACAAGATGTGAGTTTTGAAAAAGATTTCGTAACAATATTTTTTCTTAAATGTATTGTGAAAATATCGCAACAACTGAAATGTTTGATGAGAATATGTTGGTTGCCAAAATTCTCGGAGTATTTATCTTATTTAATTTTATCTTTGTGATTAATCGAATAAGATATATACTTTCCTTAATTCACATAATCGCTTGCTCATCAAGTATGTGTTATTTAAGGAATTATACTTTGCTTAATTCACATAATTGCTTGCTCATCAAGTATGTGTGATTTAAGGAAATTAGGGTTTTGCATTCAAGACTATATATACTCATCTAATCTTCCATATTCCATATAGCTCTCACAAATTAAAATTGAGAATTTTTTAGAGCAAAACACACTTGAACATAAACCCTTCATTGAGTCATATACAAGAGCACCCATAGAGCTTATAATCGATTTTCTCTTTATTAGCTTTTTAGAAGTGAGATAATAAGAGAGCATTGATTTGTCAAAGTCTTCAACAGAGGGGTTGAAAATGCTGGGTGAGTGTTTGTGAGTTCAAACAAAAAAAGGCTTACGAGTGTAAGCTAGATAGTACATTCGGAGTAAAGAGTGGGGTATACTAGTTCCCTGAGTAGGGAAACAATACGAGAGCGTGTTTCTTATTTAATTTTTCGGAGTAGATTAATAACAGAACATAGGGTAGGAGGACGTAGGCCATAGGTTGCTGAACCTCGTTAAATCTTGTGTCTTCTTTATTACTTTACTAGAGAAGCCCCGAGTATCGGTTTGTAAATGAATTATGAATTACTTTTATATAAATCGAAACTTTGATCTATTTAAAATTCTCTTTTAGATAAGATTGGTTGGAAGATCATCCATGAGGGGGATAGCCTCCTTGCAAAAAGAGTTTTCCGGGCCAAATACAACTTAGCAGGTACGAGTTTGTTTACGGGCGAGTTAGTGGGGAAGCAGGGAACTTGGGGTTGGACTGGCATCAAACGGCCGGGGCCTCAACATCTTGAGGGAAGGATGTGGGTGGAGCTTGGGGGATGGCAACAACACCAAATTTGGAGAACCTTGGTTACACGGGTAAGAGATTACTCCGAAGATCACTTGGACCGCGTGTAATCCTAACTGGCAAGGACTTAGTGTCTCGATTTTCATTGAGAACCACCGCTGGAAGGTAGATCACCTTGCCTCCGCTTACGAGGATGGATTTGTCCAGAGCATTCTGGAAGTTCCTTTAGGGGAGAACCAGGAGGATAAAATCTACTGGAAAGAAGCCAGAAATGGGGTCTATGACGTCCAATTAGGGTATACTACTGTGCAACGGAGCAAAATCCTGACTGAATGTGTTTCAGGCAGTGCCAGGAGGCTCAGGGGTAATAGCAAGATACCCTGGAGACTCCCCATCACAAAAAAATTTGAAGACTTTCCTCTGGCGTTTTCTTAATGATGCTCTTGCCGTGGGGTCCGAGATTGCTAAACGAAGCATAGCGAGTAATGTGTCGTGTGTGTTTTGTCGGGCTTGCTTTGATTTGGAAGTGGAGGAGTCTCTCGGGCATCTCTTTAGGTATTGTCCGGTTTCGGCAAGAATTTGGCAAGGGTCGAGGTTAGGGATTTGGTCAGCAATCATCAATCGGTGTCTCTAGATGACTGGATCCTCAACTGACTCGACAAGCTTCAAAAAGCAAGCAGAGGAAGACAGGGGGGGTTGGGTGCCCAGTCAGTTGCGTTCTTTGTCCATATCCTTCACGGGATCTGGATGGAGAGGAATAGGGTTATTTTCGGCGACGAACGTGTTTCGCCGGAGCGAGTGTTGAGGCTGGCTGAGGAAAGGATGATGCGCAAGTCAGACGTCCCAGTTCGCTTCAAGGTGGGGTGGCGGATCCGGATAAGCCTCCAGGGTTTGACACTCACCGTAGCATAAACTACATTGGAGGAGGGATTGAGTGTCAGGATAAGGTTACGGTAAGTTTTAGTTTCCATAGTCATCAGGATGCAGATCGTCTGAGAGGAGGAGGTAGCGGCGGGTCTCTCAACATCGATGTTAGGGCCGGGGGTCGAACAACTAGTTTTACGTCTACAACAAGACGGATAATCACCAGCACTAGCAAGAATTGAAGGGGATCCATGAGTGTGCTTCTCCTCTGATCACAAGACACCAGCTGCATGTCAACTTCAGAGGATTTCGGGTGGAGACTATTGATGCGATATTAGGAAATACCAACTTTATATAGTATTAGGATAATCTTGTCTTCTGTTCGCGATGTTTTATTCCAGTTTCATTGTGTGACCTTTTCTTGGGGGTGACTTGTCTCCCCTTTTTCCTCTTGTCAAAAAAAAAAATTACTAAATGTTTATACTTTATTTCATTTTCAAAGCTCATTTATTAATATATATTCATTAATAATTTTTTACATTTTTTATACAATTATTAATTAAAGGGTGTTTGGGAGGAAAAAAAGGAAGGGCAGGAATTGATTTAGTAATATTACATAGATATATAGATATATAGATTTTACATTCCACTGCAACAAGAATCAGCACAACTTGTTCCTCACATAAGCAGAAAAAAACGAAGATTTAGTAAGAGTACCAAACACTCACCCCCTCTTGAATGTTTTAGAACTTTCAACCATCCTAACTTGCTGTGTAAGCTTCACTTAAGATTTCACATCTAAATTTACTTCTACTATAAGTACAATCATTATTATTTTTGAGCACTCGTGTTGACAAATATAGTTTCGTCCACTATCTGCTACTTTCACTACTTGTACCGCTAAAAGTTACTTTCACCGCTAGTATTGTCGAACACTTTCATTAATTCTATAATTACATACTCTTTTCAATTTCAAACTAGAAATTCTAGATTTTATTCGCGTACATGAAATGTACTTCCTTCGTTTCAGAATACTCGCTACACTTCCCTTTTATGGCATGTTTCACATTACTTGCTACACTTCTTTTTCTTTCCTTTTTTTAGTAAGTTTTTGAATGTAAAATTCTAATTTTACCCTTATTAAAATACTTCACCATACATAATTATGTTTAATCAAAACTAATTAACCCAAATAAATTAGTTAATTAATCTATAACCTAATTTAATTCAGTCCACCCTTCACCACCATTTCACGACTTCCCTCACCACCACCACTTCTCTTCCTCCATTAAAACCATCATTTTTTCTCTCTCCTCCCAACCACCACCTCATAGCTTCTCACAACCGTCATCCACTCTTTCTCCTCACCGGCAACGTCTCACCGCCGATCTTCTCTCTCCTCACGTCGACGTCTCCTCTCTCTCCTCACGCCAACATCTCCTCTTTCCTCAATAGCCTCAACCCACGATGTTCGACGAACACAAGCAACTACGATCGAACCACTAGATCTGGTTCAGTGGTGCTCGAAAAAAAGAACAAAAGCCTTGATCTTGTTGAAAAATAAATCTGATTTGAGATGATTGATGTTGGTTGATGCGAGATGAGTGTAGATGCAAGATGGGTGATTCGGTGGTGGTGTTCATTGGTTGCTTGTTGATGGTGGTCGTGGGTGGTGGTCTTTTGCCCAGAATCTGGTTCGGTGATGTAATGGTGGGGGATTGGCGGTGGTGATTCGGTGGTGGCAGCTGTCATTCGGTGGTTGGTAGGTTGTCGTCTGTTGGGTTGGTTGGTGGTTGTGGTGGCCTCTCTTTCCCTTAAACAAATTATTAATATCACTTAATTACTTACCCTTATATCCACTTAATCACCCCACTCAACTTCCTCCTAGGAGTCCGCCCCAGCTCCATCTGTAGTGTCTATTTCGAAACGGAAGAAGTAATTGATATTAACTTGGTATATTATGATTGTATTATTAGTACTTTAGGTTGATACTATTATATACAAGTATGACATAACTTTATGATTTTAGTATAGATATATTTAGGAATGAGCAAAAACAGTGGGTAACCGGCCCGGTACCTGGAACCGGTCCGGAACCGGCGGTTCCGGAACCGGAACCGGTTGGATCGGTACCGGTTCCGGTTCCAAAAATGAAGAACCGGTGGTGACCGGTTTCGGTTCCGGGTACAAAAATTTTGGAACCGGTACCCAGTGGGTACCCAGTGATATCGGTTCCGGTATCGGGTATCCGACACCACCGGTTTTATAACCAATACCAAGTAACTGGTTATGACTTTTGAGTTTATTAAAATACATTTGTTAAGGTAAAAAAATCCAAATTATATACTATAGAAACATGAAATACTATTGTATAAAGCATTGTGTTTTTGTGGTCAAATACACATATACAAGTATGAAATTAGCTAGATAATATTTGCCTTTTACTTATTTTTATTTTTTAAAAAATCTAACCGGGTAACCGGTTCTGGAACCGGTTCCCAGTGGTTCCGGTTCCGATTCCAAAAATTTTGGAACCGGTTCAACCGGTTCCGATTATTAGGAACCGGTCGGTTCCAGTTTCACCCAAAATGACCGGGTACCCGGTCTTGCTCAACCCTAGATATATTGAATGACTCTAAGATAAATCTTAACCACCAATAGTCAATGTTACGTTGTTTCTCTGAGATAGATCACCAAAATTTTATTAAGAAACTTTTACTTATCTCACAATTTGGGGCACCTACCAAGGAATTGTCGATGACATAAGGAAGTTGTATACTGCATTCGTTCCATATTATTTTATACATTTAAAATTTTGGGGGAAAAACTATGAACAATAGAAGTTGGGTTAAAAAGTAAAAATAGATTGGAAATAGAATGTGCAAAACGGGAAAAGTAATGGCAAGTAATTAAGACAATATGACAAGTCCGCCATATTAAAAAGTAGTAAAAGTATGTCTAAAAATGGAATAATACACAATGTACAAATTGTTATAAAATGGCCAAACGTAGAAAGTGCACAAAATAATATGGAACGGAAGAAGTACTAAATATTAGGGAAACTAGTATAATGCCCGTGCGATGCAGGGCTTATAAAACTACTTTTTACTACTTTGAGGATTACGAAGTAAAATAATCTAATAATAGGAGTAGGGTAAAAACATTATAT
>SNQN01000611.1:90655-104716 GCA_008642245.1 Bassia scoparia
TGGAAAATCATTTTCTAGGAAAAAGGTTTTCCTTTGTTTGTTGATTAGAGGAAAACTTATGAAGGAAATGAAAAATGTAATAGAAATGAAGAAAGGGTGGGGGAATGAATAAGAGAGATGTAAGAAGTGGGGAGGAAATTGTGGCATTCCTTCTCTACAAAAGGAAAATGATTTTCCTTTTCCAAAGTGACATTTTCTCCTTTGAGGAAAATGATTTTCCACCTCTTTCCAAAACAAACAAAGGAAAACTAAAAGAGGGAGGAAAATCATTTTCCGGGAAAATGTTTTTCATCAAAACAAACGGAGTCGAAACACTAATGAATCATGACAGAATCAAAATTTATTCAACTAAACATAAATCTATTATATTAAAAGAATCATTCCCTCCAATTTTCCCTTTCTCATATAACTTCCCTCCAAAAAAACTTCTCCCCATATTTATTTATGAAAAAAAACTTCTCCCCATATTTATTTACCAAAAATAAAATCTGTTACATTTGAATACGTAATATATATACTTCTTCCTTATCAAAAACATATATTTTAAAAAAAGTAATTCTATCTTATAAAGTCTTCAAATTATCTTCGGAAAAAAAAACCTTTATAATAGAACATAATATATACTAAATATATACTACACGGTATAGTATCTGTCTCTTATACACATCTAGATGTGTATAAGAGACAGATACTACACGGTATAGTATTTCCGTAATTCATACAATAAATTATTTTTATTTAATTATTTTTTTATTTATCATAATCAAGATATTCGTGCATTTTTATGTTATTATCTTTCCAAACTGCAGTGCTCAATATTTTTGAATTTTTTAACTATACTATTTACTAAAATATATGATTGTGATACATGTATATCATGGCATTGGATTGACAATGTTGTTTTTGATTGCATGGTTATTTAATCTATACAATCTCTTATGTGAATGTACCGTGTTGAAATATTTTTAATACATGCACCGTAAACTTTTTAATAATATAGATAAACCGTTATTATTGGGTCGCATTAGGACAACTTGCACCGAGGAATATCATCTAGAAATCAAGTACCCCTTTCTCCAAATTATAACTATTTTATCACACTTGTTTTTACAAGAGCGTTGGAATTTATAATTTACATTACGGAACATAATGCATGAACAAATTGATATACCGTGATATCAAAGTTGTACATGGTGTATTTTAAGAATAATAAAACTTATATATATATATTTTTTAGAATATTTTTTATGCATTGTAGTATTCAATATCATGATGATAAATTATTAGATAGCTTATTAAATTATATTATCCTATCATACAGAACGACTAATCATTTTTATACTCAAAATGATATATATCTTTGACACTTTAGTTGTATATAAATTTTGTTAAATATTTAGACATTTATCCTATTTAATTGTCCCATCATCTTATTTTTTCACCGTGCTATTGAAAAGCAATACGCACTGCCCGAGCTATTGAGACATTTACCCGTGCTATTGCATGGGTCAAAACTAGTTTATAATTTAAAAAAGTGAAAAGCAATTGCAAAGTGGGAACGTACTGTTTTGTCGGTTTCAATTGCAATTTTTAAGATTGCAAAATTTACAAAATTACAAGCCTACAAGAAAAAGATTCAGAACCATAGAGGCACAAACACCGCCTATGCACCCGCCATGACTACGCAATACGCACTGCCCCTGCACCCGTCGCCACGCCGCGACTTCCCCCTGCACCCTACAACCGACCTTAGCCACTGTTTGTACCGATGTAACCCACCAGTGATTGAGAACAATTATTTAAAATATTTAATAGACTTTGAATAATCTCCCTTGAGGAGGTGACTTTCCATTGATCATTAATATAAATACACATGATTAGGGTACACAATATGGGACAAAGAAAGGCCCAACTATTAACTAAATATATACAAAGATATTCTAAACAAATATATCCACTATCACACCCCCGTAGTCGTAGCGGGAGGAGGTCGAATGCTGAGGCTGGAGCGGAAATCAAGGAACAATTGTTGAAGAAGACCTTTTGTAGTTTGTGAATATATCTGCATACTGATTTCCAATAGGAACATGGAGGACACGTACATGTCCCAAGGCCACCTTTTCGCGCACAAATTGAATGTCTAGTTCAACATGTTTAGTACGTTGATGTTGTACTAGATTGCTAGAAAGATAAACAGCACTAACATTATCACAATAAACTTTAGTGGCGTGACGGAGAGGACAATGGAGCTCAAGGAGAAGATTGTGAAGCCAACAAGCTTCGACAACAACATTAGCTACACCACAATACTCTGCTTCAGCACTGGAGCGGGAGAGAGTAGGGCTGCTTAGAAGACATTGAAATAAGGTTGTTCCCAAGGAAACAACAACAACCAGAAGTTGAACGACGAGTGTTTGGACAACCACCCCAATCTGCATCAGTATATGTAACCAGACTTGTTGGAGGAGAAGGGTATAAATGCAATCCATGATCAATGGTTCCCTGAATATATCGCAAGATACGCTTCAAAGCATTATAATGTGGTTCCTGTGGGTCATGCATGAATAGACAAATTTGTTGCACGACATAAGTAATATCAGCAGACCCAATGAAAGTGAGGTACTATAGAGCACCAACAAGACTCCGATAAAGCGTGGGGTCACTAACTCGAGGTCCACAGTCAGCACTAAGCTTGGAATTGGTGTCAACTGGAGTGGTAGCTGGCTTACAATCACTCATACCTGCACACTATAAGATTTCTTGGGCATACGTTTGCTGACAGAGAAGAAGATATGATGGTTTACGAGTAACAATAATGCCCAAAAAATAGCTCAAAGACCCCAAATTAGTCATAGGAAACTCAGCTTGCAATTGAGAAATAAATGTCATGCGAAGCTCATCAGTTGAAGTAGTAAGAATAATATCATCAACATATAATAACAAATATGCCATGTGAGTACCTAACCTGAAAATGAACAGAGAGTTGTCACTAAGAGACATAACAAATCCCAACCGTAGCAAGAAAGTCGCAAACCGTTGATACCAAGCCCTTGGCGCTTGTTTGAGACCATATAATGCCTTGCGAAGAAGACACACATGATGAGGGAAGCGACAATCAACAAAACCTGGTGGCTGATGCATGTAAATTGTCTCCTTGAGATCACCGTGTAGAAATGCATTTTTCACATCAAGTTGATGAATAGGCCAATTTCGAGTTAAAGCAAGACTAAGAACAGTGCGAATAGTTGTAGGCTTAACAACAAGACTAAACGTTTCATCATAGTCCACTCCAACCTCCTACAACCTGCCATCACAAACAAGACGAGCTTTGTGCCTTTCAAGCTCACCATTAGATTTAAACTTGTGTCGAAAAAGCCA
Organism: Bassia scoparia; assembly: GCA_008642245.1. Classification (NCBI taxonomy): domain Eukaryota; kingdom Viridiplantae; phylum Streptophyta; class Magnoliopsida; order Caryophyllales; family Amaranthaceae; genus Bassia; species Bassia scoparia. Next base: position 94,034 of record SNQN01000611.1, read on the forward strand.
CATACAATTAACTACATTCACCCCCGTAGGTCTAGGTACCAATTCCCAAGTCCCTGTTTTAATTAAAGCACTAAATTCATCATACATGGCAGCATTCCAATTAGGATCGGACAAGGCTTGCTTATGAGATTTTGGAAGTGGGGATTTATGTGGAGGGGTAGGAGTGGCAAAAAGAGCATATTTGGGATTCGGCTTAACAATTATGTGACGAGCTCGAGTTTGCATAGGCGGGGATAAAGGAGCTGGGCGAGTGGGCTGAATGGGAGGTATACCTCAAAGTGGTGGTGGTGTATAGAGGACGGGAGAAGAGTTAGAGTGAGGTGGACTATGACGTTGGAGGGAAGGATCTGGCACTAGGCTACGAAGAGGCAATCGGGCTGAAGAAGAGGGTGATGAGTGAGTGGGGGAGGACGTGGATTAGGCCAAAGCATTGGGCCGAGTAACCGTTGAGGCGCCTGGAAGCAAAAAATGATGAGTAACAAGAGGAGATGGCTCATTAGAAGAGTGCAAAAATCATAGTCACCCAGGGTCAACTGAGAGATATTGCGATAAGGAAAAGTTCTCTCATCAAAAGTCACATGACGAGAAATGATAATTTTATGATTGCTAAGGTCAAGACATCTATAACCTCGGTGATCCAAAGGATACCCTAAGAAAACACAAGGAATAAATCGAGGAGCCAGTTTATGAGGTGTGGTGGCGGAGAGATTAGGGAAACATAAACATCKAAAGACTTTAAGATGAGTGTAAGAAGGAGATTTTCCATACAAGGCTTGAGCAGGAGTGACTTTAGTGGGTAAGATATTATGTAGATAGGTAGCTATGTCAAGAGCGTAGTGCCATAAAGAAGGAGGGAGAGAGGCATGAAAGAGAAGAGTGCGTTTGATGTTATTGATGGTTCGAATCATACGCTCGACTTTGCCATTTTGAGGTGAAATGTGAGAACAAGAAAAACGAAAAAACCATGCCATGTTGTGCACACAATTTTTTAAAAGGGTTGTTGTCAAATTCACGGCCATGATCACATTGGAAAGCTTTCACCGGCCGTTCAAATTGAGTGTGCACATATTGACGGAAACGAAGGAAAGTAGGAAAAGCTTGTGATTTGTAGAGAAGAGGAAAAGTCCACACATAATGAGTATAATCATCTAAGAGAACTAAATAGTATTTATGACCAGAAAGACTGCGAATCGGAGAAGTCCATAAATCAGCATGTATTATTTCAAAAGCACAAGATGTAGAAGTATGAGAATGAGTAAAAGGTAAACGAACATGTTTCCCTAAAGGACAAGAAGTGAAAAGATGGAGTCATGCTCCTTATTACAATTAATAAATTTATGAGATTTAAGAAAATTTAAAGTAGATGCTCCAGGATGTCCCAAACAGTTATGCCAAATGGATGGTGAGAAGGCCGCTAGAGAGGTAGGAGGATTAGAAGAATGCTATGAGAAGTTGGTGACAGGATAAAGATCACCCGAACTATTGCATCTCGTAAGAATGGTCCCCGTGTGTAGATCCTTCACAGAAAAACCATGTGGATCAAATTCAATAGAAACATTATTGTCAGAAGTAAATTTACGCATAGAAATAAGATTTTTAACAATGTGAGGAGTAATAAGAACATTACGAAGAGCTAGAGAAGGGTGAGAGAAAAAAGAATGTCTATAACCTGTTATTGGAATGTGATGACCATTACTGACCAAAATAGTATTATTAGTGCTTAAATTTAAGAGGGATGAGAGCTTACCAGCATTATTTGTCAAATGAGATGAGGCACCAGAGTCCATATACCACGAAGGATCATAGTTCGGAAAGCTCATAGTAGGAAAAGCATTGCCTAGCTCAATGGGGGTCATCGTGGGCCCGTGATCAGAATTGAACATGGAGTACGCCAGCCATTGGGATGGAGTTGGGGGACGTGGGCCAGGCCCAAGAATGGATGGCCTATTATTTGGTCCAGGAGAAGTAGGAAAAGGTGGAGGTGGGGTAGCCCATTAATTTGGAGTCTAAACATTAGATCGCCAAGGAGGATAATTAGTAATAGGCCATGAATTTGGAGGACCCAAATTTGGAGTACTTTGATAATTGGAATTCCACGAGTTACTTGGATAGTTAGAATTCCATGAGTTGTGATGACGACCTCCTTTTCCACTACCCCCACCACACAAATTACGACCGTCGCGACCACCATCGTGCCCTCGCCCATGAGGGGTACTGTCGCGACCACCACCGTGGGTTTGTTGTTGCTGCGTTAGAGGACCATGCTGCATATTTACGGGCGTAGAGTCGGAAGGGATAGCCAAGGCTTGCGGAGATGCGGTGGTATTATGGCTTGCCCTGCGAGTTTCCTAAATAAGAGGCTTGTTTCGAGCAAAATAGAAGTCGGGTAAAGGGTCCTGTTGTAGAAGAACTGCTCCGACAGTGTCCAAATTTGTATCAGTCAAGCCCGCAATCATACGGAGTACCAACTTTTTTGTTCTGAAATCGGCTGGTCAATATTGGTGAGTTGGTCCGCCAAATTTTTGAGTTGTTGACAATAAGAAGTAACATTGGGAAAATTAYAAAGATGCAAGACATTGAATTGGTTCTCGAGATAAACTGCCCGTGAGTGTTTGTTATTATGGAAAATACTCTTCAATTTGTTCTATGTTTCTTGAGCGGTAGAACCTTTGCTAAGGATGTTTTGAAGAAGATCTTTGGATATTGTACCATAGATCCATTGTTTTACTATAGCATCCAAACGTTTCCATAACTCTGTCGAGATATCCTTGGGTTTGGGTACCGTAGGATCGATATGATCAAGAACGTTATAGGCACAAGCATGATTTTCGAATAATTCGACCCAATTAGAATATTGAACATTCTCAATATCAAGAGTAAGGGGTATGACATTCTTGATGTTGGTGACTGCGAGTACCGGGTGGAATTCGGCGGTAGATGGGGAGTTGTCATCCTTAGCCATGGAGTAGAGACGAGAGGCAGGAGAAAGAAGACAGAAGCGAGATGGCAGTAGGAAGATAAAGAAAGGCCAGGAAAAAAACGAAGAGCTTTACCTTTGCTGTGATACCATAGTACTCTTTGAATAATCTCCCTTGAGGAGGTGGCTTTCCATTGATCATTAATATTTATACACATGATTAGGGTACACAATATGGGTCAAAGAAAGGCCCAACTATTAACTAAATATATACAAAGATATTCTAAACAAATATATCCACTATCAATATTAAAAAAAACTACATTTTTAGGGTTTCAAATTTGGATGAAAATGGAGAGATTTAGAATAATAGAGAGAGAAAATTTGAGTTTTGAGAGATTTAAAAATAGGAAATGATTTCCTCTATTTCCCCCCTCAGTTTCTCACGCCTGGTCTCACGTGGTCTACTTCTTTAATTATTTTTTTTATCAATAAAATAGATTTTTTATTTTTTGGGCTAAGGGTATGCACGTGCCCACTTGAACACTACCTTAGCTCCGCCCCTGTCCAAATTGGGTATCCCCACATACGTTGCCGATGTTGTCTGGTTCGACTTAAGCTCATGACATCATCTTGTGTACCCTGTGAAATCTCAGAGAACATGTAATATTCAATCACATGGACACTCTTCTCAATACACAAGGTCCTTTTGTTAAATACCCTATATGCCTTACTCTGTGTGGAGTATCCAAGAAAGACTCCATCATCACTCCTAGGGTCAAACTTGTCCAATTGTTCCTTCCCATTATTATGCACATAACACTTACAACCAAATATCCTCAAGTGTGCAATATTGGGTTTTCTACCCCTTAGGAGTTCATAAGGTGTCTTTTTCAGGATGGGACGAAGTAGTGCCCTTTTAAGAATGTAGCATGCTGTACTTACTACTTCCTCCCAGAAACTCTTAAGGAGCCCACTTTCAATAAGTATTGTTCTGGCCATCTCCTCTAAGGTATTTTCTTCCTTTCCACCACTCCATTCTGCTGTGGTGTTCTTGGACCTGAAAAGTTGTGACTTACACCATTGTCCCTGCAGTAGTTAGTAAAACTTTCATTCTTAAATTAAGTACCATAATTAGATCTTATCGCAACTAGTGAACAGTTCAACTGGTTCTCCAACTATTTTACTAACACCTCGAACTCTTCAAAAGTCTCATCTTTGGAAGACAAGAACAGAGTCCAAGTGTACCTGGAATAGTCATCAACCATAACATACACATACGTGTGTCCACTCATGCTTTAAATGCGCATAGGACCACACAAATCAATATGGATTAGTTCAAGTGGTTAGTGGTCTGCTTGTACTGATCTCTCTCTTTGGCTTAAACGATGATTTGACATGCTTTCCTTTGGCACACTCTGAACATACTCTATACACCACATACTTAATGTGGTGGATAGAGTATGGATTTGACATGCTATCCACCACATACTTAATGTCTGGCTAAGTCATGGGTTTTGAGTTTGTTCAGAAGTGTAAGACTAGCATGCCCAAATCTTTTATGCCATAGCCAGTGATTCTTTTCAAAGACTGCACTCAAACAGATGGACTTATTCTTGGGGATTAGGTCCAAAAAGGTAATATAAATATCATCCAATCTAGTTCCTTGGCAAACCAGTTCACCTGTTTGATTGCMAACTATGTGACAAAGATCAGTTTGTAACTTGACTATATTGCCTTTGTCACACAGTTGGGATATGCTCAAGAGATTATGCTGCAAGCCCTCAATATAATATACATCATTAATAGCTTGGGAAAGAGACTTACCGATCTTACCTAGGCCAACAATGGTACCCTTACTATTGTTACCAAATGTGACTCTTCCCCCATCATAGGTTGTAAGTGAGAGGAACTGTTCCTTGTGTCCTGACATGTATCTTGAGCATCCATTGTCCAAATACCAGGAGGTATATCCTCTCACTTCATCCTGTAAAAGAAAACAAAACGTTAGGTTTGGGAACCCAATTAGGATTGGGTCCCAATTGATCACTAGTAGTCTATTTTCGATCCTTTCTGACCCAGACCATCTTAACATGCTTACTGTTCTTGCTTTTGCTTCTCTTCTTGTGAATACATTCGTGAATCATGTGTCCCCCCTTACCAAAGAAATTGAACACATGCATATCCGTGGCGAACATATACTTACCTTTCATGTATTATTGAACCCATGTAGTGTCTCTCGGTGACCACTTGGATCTGGTCTTCCTAGCAGTATACCCTAGACAAGTACGACCATTGTTTCCCTGAGCAGATACTATATGATCTAGATTGTTACAGGCAATCAATAATTTGTCAACATGTTTCTGATTATTTTCAAGCTCTATATCTTTGGTTTCATGCATTTTCAATAAAAGCACATTTCTTTCATCCATAGACTTAAAATCATTTTTCAATTTTCCTGAATCTATTTTAAGACTTGAAACCACAGACTCATTATTCACATTGATAGAACTGTCCTGCTTGCCAGTCTTCAACTCATGAATTTCACAAACTAGATCACATATTTTTCCTTCATACTCATCTATCGTCTGACTGTCATTAGGATCAGGATGAGTAGGGGAAACATTGTACGTTGCAGCTTTAGTCTTGACGAATTCACTATGCAATTCCTAACCATCATCCATTAGCAAGTTATAGGCTTGTAACTGATCAGGTTTGCTAAGATTCTTAGCGTTTTCCTTAGCTGTAGTAAAGTTGATTGGATCCTCTTGGTTTTGACTTAAAATCACCAGAGGACCAGTTAAGCTACTGCTTTCATCATCGGAAAAATCATTTTGATGAAGTTGTGACTTAACTGTTTCCAATTCAACTTTACACTAGTCTAGTGCTACTTTGAGTTCACCCATTTCATTTTTCAATTGCATGCAAATATCCTGCAAATGATCACAACTAGCATTAGCAATTTCATATTCATCAATTTTCTTTTTAAGGTGACTTTTTCCTTCCTTATAAGCATTACTTAATATAATTCTAAGACTTTCTCAAGCATAGTTTCCAATCACTCAAGCAAATTATCTCAATCATATTCATACATGTCTTAACGAATTTGAGAGATAGTAACCTGTTGAGAACTAGATTCTCCTATCTTAGCCATGAGAAATCTGGTTGAGCTACTAGTCCCTTGAACTGGTTTGGGAACTTGTTCAAGGAAGGCAGTCATACAAACTTTGTTTGCTGATGGGTCTTCCTCCTCATCTGAATTAGATTCAGAGTTGCCTCACACAGCAGCAACCATAGCTCTCTTGAATGCTCTCTTCTCGTTCATCATGCTTTGCTTGTCCTTCCACTTGGGACAGTCTTTGATGACATGCCTTACTTCTCCACACTTGAAACAACCTGCATTAGAAAAGTTAGTCTTGTTAAAATTCTTACCTTTCATGTTCTTCCTCTGGTTTCTGAAGTGGTTTTTGAAAAGTTTGGCTATCATAGCAATGTCATCTTCTTCTTCAACTATTCCCTTCTGTGCCATGCCTTTAATAGGTTCCTTATATGTTTTCGTATCAACCAACATCTCATGTATCATAAGGGAACTGATCAATTGTTCTAGTGTGAGAACAACTAGATCTAACTACAGTCACTTTTTTTTTGTCCAAGCACCTGTAACACTACCTAGCATCTTCCTTACCAAGTCCTCGTCAGTAAAGTTCTTAAAATGTGATTTTAGGTCATTTACTATTGTCATGAGGCGTCTAAAACAGTCATTGATATTCTCATTCTTATACATATTGAAAGTTTCATACTTTGACATAAGTAAATCAATCTTAGAACGTTTTACCTCGCTGGTCTCCTCGTAAGCTAGTTCAAGGGTATCCCAGATCACCTTGGCTGACTGACAAACTGAGATTCTGTTGGTCTCGTTCTTGGAAATGGCTTGCTGTAGGAGGGACATAGATTTAGCGTTCTTCTCTAGTGTCTTATAATCCGTACTTATGTATTCGCTCTCCTTCTTCATATGAAACACTCCTAATGAATCAAACTGCTTGACCAAGGCTAGACCTTTCTTTCAATCATCCAACATTCATAATCAATTGAATTTGGAGGTCTTGGTGTTGTATTCAATTGTTTTCATCTCCATAGTACTCATGATTAACTTTTCTAATTGTTACCCGTATAAGAAGCTCACGCTCTAATACTAATTGAAGGTTTCCCAAAGGTACTCAAGGGGGGGGGGGGGGGGGGGGGGTGTTGAATTGAGTGCCTATCAAAATTTTTACGATTTGAACTGTTCCAGTGAGTAGACTAGTAAGAATGGTCTTGCAGTGGAATAATCGTTGAACAGTGCGTAAAACAATATAAAGCAATAAACAAAGGCACACCAAATTTAACGAGGTTCACCCAACTATGGGCAACGTCCTCCTACCTTAGTTACTTTTATTAATTCTTCTCCGAATAAACAAAACAACTCTCACTATCTAAGTATGTGAACTCACACACGCAATGAAACCCCACACACAACCCAAGTGTGCTAGCTTCGCACTTGAACTCACAAGCACTCGCAACTGAACTCACAATTGCTACCCAATCACCATCCCCTTCGTTGGTGATTCAACACAATGCAAATATCTTAATTTACTCACTCGATAAGTTTACCAGAGCATATGATCGCTCAATGTGTTGTGCACTCATGTGAATGAATTATTCTTGCTTGATCTTAGACTAAGGCTTTTTATTTCTCTAAAAAATGACTCTTTTATGAACGTGGAGAGAAGTCACAATGTGAGTATGCACGCACTGAATATTTATAGCCAAAGGCCTAGTAATTAATTGATGTCGAAAACCCTAAAACATGTAAGATACTCATCCGAATATTCTTACATATTTTAGGAAAGTCACACAAGATAATATTTCATACTTGACAAAATAATATCTCGTGTTGCCTTAATTCAAAACACAAGTAGTTACCGAATATTTAGAACATAAATTCTCACCAGATCATATTGAAGTTTCCAAAATCCATTTTAAGTAAACTTTCCAAAATTTTTTTTTACTCGACAAGATGATCCGAGTTGTGAAAACGGTAGAACTGTTTTCCCAACTGCTAGTGTCAAAGCCAACTGACCAACTGAACTAATTGTCTTCGACCCTATGAAAGAAATAGCGCTTTGTCATCAATCAATAATACAAGCATTCATCAACGATACCCATGCACTTATACAACAAGAAGACTTATTCTAGCCCTAGAACTAATCTTCATTGTTCTTCAACTTCTCGAAGCTATCCTTGATTCTTCATTTGCTAACTAGATCTTCTTGAGTCTTCCACGAAGGAGCTTTGTACTTCAAAAGTTGGAATTCCTGCATGCCAACACATATAACACTTTGCACAATATAACTTGTTAGCATACTATCACTTTCTTGTAAGTGACCAAGAACAGTTTCTCAACTATTCAGACTAGCTGTATTCATCAGATCAGTGTACCTATTTTTGCAATTTTTTATCATCACTCAAAACACTAGGAAACTCAACAATGCATATGGTAATTCCCCTAGCTTGAGTGTGCAAAAATCGAGGCCTTAAAACGTCTCCAGATTGCAAGAAGTCAATGAGTACCTGAAAATCACACTAAAGAAAGAGATAAAGGCGGCATAAATGCTAAATGCTGCCGTTAAAGGGTTAGAAGTAGAAATCGAGGACATAAACTCAAGTCTAACGGAAAAAACTCAAAACGAGCAAAATAGATAAAAAAAAGACTCTAATATCAGGATAGAAAATCACTACATCAAACTCCCCCAACCTAAACAATTGCATGTCCTTAAGCAACAAAAAGCAAAAAGAAGGGAGAATGAACGTGTCTTTCGGGATAGAGTGAGTCAAAATGACTCAGATGCCAACAAGTGACTATATTATATGCGTGATATCAGACACTAACTAGCATGACGATACATCAACCTCTACTAACAAGCAAAGGAACAATCAAAAGAGCAATGAGAGGTCCGAATCACACGGTCAAATATCTAACCAAACCAAAGAAAATCATCACTAAGCATCGGAAACAACTCCAGAAACGCATATACAACCAAAACTACTAATCGAGGCACAAAACTATACAAGTGCCTAAAAGCAAACTAGGAAACGAAACTTAGTATTTACAAAACACTAAGGACATATTTTAGGTGATCACACATGTCTTACTAATAAAAAACAATGTGAACTAACAAGTTCGATCATTTCTGAATTTTCTTCATTTTTTTTGTACTAATTCATTACATCACAAAACATTTTATGAACTAATTATTTACAACACAATGAACTAAAACTACGATTCATTAGCCACAGGATACAAAATGGTGTTAGGGCTTGTAATGTGGCTAAAAGAAATGAAGGCTAAGACTCAAAATGGGGAATAAAGGGAAAATGAAAAAGAAAAATAAAATAGCTGAAAAAGAAGCACAACCTAAGGGAAAAACTAAGAAAAAGGGCATGTTGAGGTGATTTTCCACTTCACCAACAAATAAACCTCCCAATGTTGTCTTTTTTTTGGTAGGGGGCTACCCCTCTGTTTACTTATTATAAAGATAACCTTGCTAACGTAAAATGGCTCCTAAGATTGTAAAGAAGGACCAAAAAATGTAATACAAAGGAAATTAAGCCTAGTGTTGAATAAAGCTGAAGCTTAGGACAAGCAATATTGAAAAGATACAAAAGCCTCCCATTATAATAGTAACAATATAATCAGACTACGTACTATTACATTATATGAGGAAGGATGATTACCTCTATGTTCATACAGTTGGGAATGTATACAAGCTACTAATCCATGAGGATGAACTACACTATGTTAATGCTAAATTACGCTATGCTACGCTAAACTATACTTGGCTGCTAAGCCAAGTACGTGCGACTAAGGAAAACAATAAAATGCGAAGAAAAGATAGATTTTTTGATGTCTTGTGATGTGATTTCTCTTTGATCTGGCTCTACCTATTTATAGGCCCTAGGTGATGAAAAATGTGGGGTAGAAGTTATGGTAGTTTTCTCCTTAGTGACAGTTACTTGGCGCTCTTGACATTTGAATCTTCTTTCGTTCCCTTCATACTTGCGTTTAAGTGCACAGTGGGCCTGTCTTCCTTGGGCTATGCTTAATGGGCCATCTCCAGATTATCTTCTTCATATCTCCTGATTATCTCCTTGTAGTGCTTATGTTCTATCGCCAGACCGAAATCTCCACGAGATATTGTATCTTGGTCAAACGTTGGTCAATAAAGTCAACCAAATAATTTTAGTCATTAACAAATTGCCCTCTTAATTTGCAAGGGCGATATCACCTTGAATCCTTTTGAATTAACGACTTGGAATCAAACGAGGAAAACAATAATATACTTGTATGAATTTTTTACTCTTAGAGCTTCAGTTAAATTACGACATTGTCTCATAATATAACGATTATAATTTTGTAACCACATCATAATATGCAATATAAGAAATTTTGTTGGGATAATACACAAATATACTTGCATAAAATCCAAGGATTAATTTTCTCTTTGATGGAAAAATAACTTGGACATGTATTAAGAAATAAATTGGTCTATTACCCTATGTAGCACTATAATTACAAGACCGTCGTTTTTGAAAAATGACGCCAACATGTGGTTTAGTCTTGTCCCATCACTAGGGCTGAGCAGAGTGCGGTCTGGACCGCACCAAACCGCAAARCAAACCGCAATTTGACGGTTTGGTTTGGTTTGCGGTCTGAAAATTGCGGTTTG